>JAJPUD010013438.1:0-30578 GCA_023553655.1 Myrmecobius fasciatus
AATTCATGAAATATCAATGCTTCAATAGAATCTAAATTTCAGGTCAACGAAAGAACAATGAAAAAACCTACACCAACTGTCAATAATTACAGAATATTATTGAAAATTATTTACATGGTAGCAATGCTTTAGAGGATGTCATTAAAGTCAAAATACAACCTAAAACTACCAGTTAATTGACTAATTGATAATTAGATTTCTCTTATTAGAGGTCTATATCCAAAGACTGGATGCATCTTTTATGATGCAGTGGGGATTTTTAAATAGTTATATTTTATTTATTATTTAATATTTTATTTTATATTGTCAATTGGAATATATGATTATTTATCCCACCTTCAAGATTCTATTGTGTAATATTATGTGATGTTAACTATTATTATCTATATATACCTTATTAAATGTTTTACAATTCCTTCTATATGTTTGGTTCTTTCAACTTTCGTTGGAATAAATGGAATTTCAACTACAAAATTCTATGTTGCCATTAGATACATTACATAACATCTATTACATTATATGTTATGCAATTCTTTCTGCTGTATCAGGGTTTTATAAGTATACAATAATAGATTGAGACAGCTCACTAATACTGAATCACATGGTGCTTAATGCTATTATAGAAAATTCCTAAGTTAATGATGCTTGCAATGGGGAAGGATGAAACCTCAATCAAGTTGTAATACTGACCAAAATGCCAAGGCGACTCAAACTGTTCGTTTTTCCTCAGACACTATTTAATCAATGAGTTAATCAAAAAGAATTTGTTAAATGTGTATTAGATTACAGACACAATAGTAGACTTTGGGCATAAAAATACAAAAACAACAACAATTGGGATTCTCTAAGAGGTCACATTCTAATGACTTTTTTAAAAAAATGATTTGTTCTCTCCAGAGTCATGAAGAAATCCTTCCAGTTGAAGCACAGTTTTTTTTTAAATATATTTTAAAAAAATAATAGCTTTTTATTTTCAAAATATATGCAGAGTTTTCAACATTCATCTTTGCAAAACCTTGTGCTCCAAATTTTTTCTCCCTCTCTTCCCCACACCTCCTCCCCTAGACAGCAAGCAATCAAATATATGTTAAACATGTACAATTCTTCTAAACATATTTCCACAATTATCATGCTACACAAGAAAAATCAGAACAAAATGGGGGAAAATGAGAAAGAAAACAAAAAGCAAGCAAATGACAACAAAAAGGGTAAAAATATTATGCTATGTCCATACTCAGTTCCCACAGTCTTCTTTCTGGGTGCAGATGGTTCTCTTCATCACAAAACCACTGGAATTGGCCTCAATCACCTTATTGTTGAAGAGTCACATCCATCAGAATTGATCATCGTATAATCTTGTTGCTATGTACAATTTTCTTTTAGTTCTGCTCATTTCAGTTAGCAACAGTTCATGCAATTCTCTCCAGGCCTTTCTGAAATCATCCTGCTGATCATTTCTTACAGAAAAATAATAATCTGTTACATTCATATGCCATATCTTATTCATCCACTTTCCAACCAATAAACATACACCCAGTTTCCAGGTCCTTGCCACTACCAAAAGGGCTGCTACAAACATTTTTGCACATGTGGTTCCTTTTGCCTTTATTAATGATCTCTTTGGGATACAGGCCCAATAGAGACACTGTTACGTCAAAAGATATGCACAGTTTGATAGGCCTTTGGACATAGTTCTAAATTGCTCACTAGAATAATTGGATCAGTTCAAAATTCCACCAACAATGCATTAGTATCTCAGTTTTCCCACATCCCTCCAACATTTATCATTATCTTTTCCTGTCATCTTCAGCAATCTGAGATATATGTAGTGGTACCTCAAAGATATCTTAATTTGTATTTCTCTCATCAACAGTGTTTTAGAGAATTATTTTTTTTTATATGACTAAACTGGTTTTAATTTCTTCATCAAAAATTTTCTGTTCATATTCTTTGGAGAATGGCTTGCATTCTCATAAATTTGAGTTAGTTCTCTATATATTCTAGAAATAATGCCTTTATTAGAACCATTGGATAAAATTTCCCCCCCAATTTTCTGCTTCCTTTTTAATATTGTCTGCATTGGTGTTTGTACAAACACTTTTTAATAATATAATCACAATTTTCCATTTTGCATTCCATAATATATTTTAATTCTTCTTTCACCACAAATTCCTCCTTCTCCAAAGATCTGAGAGGTAAACTATCCTTTGTTCTTCTAATTTGCATGTAATATCATTCTTTACATGTAAATCATAAACCCATTTTGACTGTCTCTTGGTATAGAGTGTTAGGTATAGGTCAATGTCTAATTTCTTCTATGCCCTTTTCCAATTTTCCCAATTAATTTTGTCAAATAGTGAATCCTTATCCCAGAATCTAGGGTTACTGAGTTTATTAAACACTAGATTATTATAGTGATTGATTATATTTTTTCATTAATTCCCTTGAAATATGACCTTTTGTTTTTCCATATGAGCTTGTTATTATTTTTTTCCTAGCTCTGCAATTTTTTGGCAGTGTAATAAATAAGTTAAGGTAGAATTGTCATTTGTATTATATTAGTTTGGCTTACCCATAAGCACTTGATAATCTCCTAATTGTTTAGATATGATTTTATGTGGAAAATGTTTTGTAATTGTGTTCATATAATTCTTGACTTTGCCTTGCAGGTAGACACCCAAATATTTTATATTATATGGAGTTATTTTAAATAGAATTTCCCTTTATATTTCTTACTGCTGGACTTTGTTGGTAACATAGAAAAATGTTGGTGATTTATGTAATTTATTCTGTATCTTGCAACTTTTGTTAAATTTGTGAATTGTGTCTAATAGTTTTTAGTTGATTTAGTTGACTAGAATTCTCTAAGTATATCATCATATCATCTGCAGTTAAGAATAATTTTGTTTCCTCATTACCTACTATACTTCCTTTAATTTCTGTTTAAGCTCTTCTTGCTAAAGCAAACATTTCTGATATAATATTGAATAACAGTGCTGATAGTGGACAACCTTGTTTCATCACTGATCTTTATTGGGAAGGGTTCTAGTTTATTGCCATTATATATGTTTGCTAATGGTTTTAAACAGATGTTACTAATCATTTTTAAGGACAATTTCATTTATTCCTACGCTCTTTAGTGGTTTCAGTAAAAATGCATATTAGATTTTGCCAAGTGATTTTTCTGTATCTATTGAGATAATCATATGATTTCTGTTAGTTTGGTTATTGATATACTAAATTATGTTGATAGTTTTCCTGATACTGAACCAGCCCTCCATTCCTGGTATAAATCCTACTTGGTTATAGTGTATTATCCTTGTGATCACTTGCTGTAATATCTTTGTTAATATTTTATTTTAGATTTTTGCATAAATATACCTTAGGGAAATTAGTCAAAAAGTATTTGAATAGTATTTGAATTAATTGTTCTTTAAATATTTGGTAGAATTCGCTTGTAAATCCATTTGGCCCTGGAGAGTTTTTCTTAGGGAGTTGATTAATTCCCTTGTCAATTTATTTTTCTAAAATAGGACTGTTTAAGTAATTTATTTCTTCTTCTGTTAATTTGGCCAATCATATTTTTGTAAGTATTCCTCAATTTCACTTAGATTATCAGATTTACTGCCATATAGTAGGGTAAAATAACTTCTAATTATTGCTCTAATTTCCTCTTCATTGGTGGAAAGCTTTCCCTTTTCATTTTTGATACTAACCATTTAATTTTCTTCTTTCCTTTTTCTAATCAAATTAACTAAAGGTTCATCTATTGTTTTTTTTTTTCATAAAACCAACTCTTAGCTTTGTTTATTAGTTTAACAGTTTTACTTCCAATTTTATTACTCTCCCTTTTTATTTTCAAAATTTCAAATTTGGCATTTAATTAGAGGTTTTCAATTTGTTCTTTTTCTAGCTTTTTTATTTGAATGCCCAATTTATTAAAGTTCTCTTTCTTTAGTTTATTCAAGTAAGCATATAGAGATATAAAACTTCCCCAAGTTTCCATTTCACCAATTCTGTTTTTAAAGGGTTGTTTTCTTTTTCCATTTTTCCAAATCTATTTTAAGGAGTGATTTTCTTCAGAAAATTTCTGTGTTTCCTTTTCCAAACCTCTCAATTCCTTTCCCCATTTTTCTTCTAATTCTCTTGTAAGATCCTTTTAAAATTCTTCCAAGAGAATCTTCTGAGTTGGAGAGCAATTGATATCACCCTTTGAGGCTTCAACTAGAGACATTTTGTTTTTAATATCTTTAGGGTTTGAAGATTATTCTACCTTGTTTCTATAATAACTATCTATTGTAATAGCTCTTACTGTTTTTTTTTGTTTGTTTGTTTTGTTTTGTTTTGTTCTGTTTTGTTTTTTAAAGGTTAAAGTCTACTCTTAGGGCAAAGGGGAGATTGTCCCAAACTTCCTCTACAGGTGATAGCAGCTTGATGCTGCCTTGGAGTCTGTGCTGCAGGCTTACTTCCTGTGCTGTGTGGACATGGCTATGTTCCACTTGTTACGCTGGAATTCAATGGCTCAGTATTTGCCCTTTATAGTTGTATGAAGGGTCTCACAGCTAGTCTGCTGATGTACTGGTTTCTGAACCAGGACAGAGTAGGCAACACTGTTGTATTTAGGCTAAGACCCTCTCAGTAGATTCCCCAGGCTGGCAGATTCCTCTCTTTACCATGGACTTTCCTTTAATGTTCTTATGCTGGGCTTCCTACCCCCTGCATGATTAAAACAAGCCTTTCCTGAAGTTCGTCCAAAATATCTTCTGTTGGAAATTTATTACACTGCAAATATTTGTGGATTCTGTAACTACAAAACACATTCAGAGGCTTGATCTTGTTTTGATTATGAGGAAGGCAGGAAGACCTGTCTATTTTCTACCATCTTAGCTCCCTGAAGCATAATCTTTTGAGACTGAACAGTAACCTTATTCAAAACAGTATGTTGTTCATTATTTTTTTTCAGTAATATCCAACTCTTTATATCCCCATTTTGGGTTTTCTTGACAAAGAAACTAGAATTATCTGATTTACCTTTATAGCTCATTTTACAGATCAGGAAACTGAGGCAAACAGGATTAAGTGACTTGCTCAAGATCACACAACTAGGAAGTGTCTAATACCAGATTTGAACTCAGGAAAACAAGTCTTTTTGATTTCAGTCCCAGCCTAATTTATCCTCGACCTTATCTACATTATAGTGCTTAATTCTTTCTGCAAAAATTCTTCTACAAATTGTTAACATTGGAAAGACCTTAGAGAACTGTCTAAATTCAGATATTATGGGGGGTGGAGCCAAGATGGCAGAGTGAAAACTTGACTCTCTGCATCCTCCTTCGATCTTTTCTCAAATTAACAATAAAATAAGCCTCTGAACTGATCTTCAAGTCAACAAATCCAGAAATATTTGGACACTGCTTGCTGATATCTCTGAAGAACTTCACATCAAATCTGTCTAACTCGGACAGAGGGATAAACAGAGGACTCTGGTGTAGGCCGGAATTGAGAGTGGGACTCAGCTCACTGTGGCAGAAACTCCAAACTCCAAACTCCAAATTCCAAACACCTGGAATTTATCTAAGGCACTCCGGACACTCTACCCTGATTGGGGGCAGGTGTTCTGGCAGACTTGCCCTGTTTAAGGAGTAATTCGGACTTAGTCCTAGCCCCCACCTGCCCAGCACCTTAAGTTAATTTGCCAAATTGCCCCAGGGCAAAGATCTTCAACCTCATTTTTTCCCCTACCTTAAAAAGACATCCATGCTGTCTAAAAAAAAAAAATTAAGAAGCAAAAGAGAGCTCTCACCATAGACAGCCTTTATCGTGAAAAAGAAGGGAAGATCCCAGATTCTGAGGTTCCTTTAGAAAAAAATGCAGAGGAAGTTATTAAGGACCATCACTGGTCCCTTTTTCAAAAGGCCTTTCTGGAAGATTGCATAAGGAACCTCAAAAGAGAGCTGGAGAATAAATGGGAAAATAAACTGAAATCAGTGCAAGAAGGATATGATGCCCTGCAAAAGAGATATGAAAAAGACACCAATTTATTGAAAAATAAAATTAGTGAAGTAGAAAAGGAGTGCAATAAACAAAAAAATTCAATTGGCTAGTTATAAAAGGAGCTTAAAAAGGTAACTGAAGAAAACAACACTTTAAAAATAAGAATTGAACAAATGCAAGTGAATGACTCAATAAGACTTCAAGAATCAGTCAAACAAAAACAAAAAAATGAAAAATTAGAAAAAAATATGAAATATCTCCTAGGAAAAACAACTGACTTGGAAAATAGATCTAGGAGAGACAATCTAAGGATTATTGGACTTCCTGAAAGCGATGATGAAAAAAAGAATCTAAACACTATCTTCCAGGAAATCCTGAAAGAAAACTGCCCTGAGATTGTAGAATCAGAAGGCAAAATCATTGAAAGAATTCACTGATCACCTCCTAAAAGAGACCCCAAAATTAAAACCCCAAGGAATATCATGGCTAAATTTCAGGACTATAGCACCAAGGAAAAGATTCTGCTAGCCACTAGAAAGAAACAATTCAAATACCGAGGCTCAATAATTAGAATCACACACGTTTTGTCAGCCTCCACATTGAAGGATTAAAGGGCCTGGAACCAGATATTCCGAAGGGCAAAGGAACATGGATTACAGCCAAGAATAACCTATCCAGCTAGAATGAGCATTATCCTCCAGGGAAGAAGATGGTCATTCAATGATATAGGTGAATTTCACCTATTTCTAATGAAAAGACCAGATCTGAACACAAAATTTGACATCCAAACACAGAACTCAAGAGATGCATAAAAAGGTAAAAAGGAAAGGACTCTTGAGAACTTTATTTCTACTAGGGGGATACTTAAAGTTTGGGGGTATAATTAACTAGATATTGCTTTGATAATATGAAAAAGAAAACTAGAGGGGGAAAGGTTGTCATACTGGGGAAAAGAGGGAAAAAGTGGTAAAATAAGATCTTAAAAAAAGGGGGAAGTAAAAACAAGGTAAAAATCTCTTGAAGAGGCAAAGAAAACAATATAATTGAGAGAAAGAGGGGAGGGAGATGAGCATTGTGTAAATCTTTCTCTCATCAGGTTGGGCTCTAAAAGTGTATATCAGACACTTGATTTCACATAGAAACTGGTCTGTTGCTACAGGGAAGTGGGAGGGAAAGGAAGAAAAGAAAGGGATAAACTATAATAAGGGAAAATAGAAGAATCAGGGGAAAGGAGTAAAAACAGGGGGAGGGGATCTAAAGGGTGGATTATTGATTGGAGGAGGGGTTCATCAAAAGCAAAGTAATGAGGAGGGGGGAAGGGAGAAAAGGGAAAGGAAAAGGGAAAACATAACTTGGGTAAATAAAATGGCAGGAAATAAAGAATTAGTTATTCTAACTGTGAATGTGAATGGTATGACCTCTCCCATAAAGCGTAGGCGGGTATCAGACTGGATTAAAAAACAGAATCCCAGAATATGTTGTCTACAAGAAACACATATAAAACATAGTGAAACATATAGGATGAAGGTAAACGGCTGGAGCAGAAAATATTATGCTTCAGGTGAACAAAAGAAAGCAGGGGTAGCAATCTTTATCTCAGATCAAATAAAAGCCAAGATAGATCTAATCAAAAGAGATAAGGAAGCAAACTATATTTTATTAAAGGGTACCATAGATAATGTAGCAATATCTATACTAAATATATACGCACCAAGTGCAATAGCATCCAAATTCCTAGGGGAGAAATTAAGAGAGATGCAAGAAGAAATAGACAGCCAAACTATACTAGTGGGGGATCTCAACCTTGCTCTCTCAGAATAAGATAAATCAAACCACAAAATAAACAAGAAAGAAACTAGGGAGATAAACCAATTGTTAGAAAAGTTAGGTATGATAGATCTATGGAGAAAGTTGAATGGAGACAGTAGGGAGTTTACTTTTTTCTCAGCAAACCATGGAACCTATACAAAAATTTACCATGTGTTAGGGCATAAAAACCTCAAAATCAAATGAAGAAAGGCAGAGATAGTAAATGCATCTTTTTCAGATCATGATGCAATAAAAATCACATGCACTATAAGGCCAGGAGAAAATAAACCAAAAGTTAATTGGAAATTAAATAATCTAATCCTGAAAAATGAATGGGAGAAAGAGCAAATCATAGACACAATCAATAATTTCATCTAGGAGAATGACAATAAGGAGACAACATACCAAAATTTGTGGGATACGACCAAAGCGGTTATAAGGGGCAATTTTAAATCTCTAGATGCTTACTTGCATAAAATAGAGAAAGAAAACATCAACGAATGGAGCATATTATTAAAAAAAAAAACTAGAAAAAGAACAAATTAAAAACCCTCAATTAAATACCAAATTGGAAATTCTAAAAATAAAAGGAGAAATTAATAAAATTGAAAAGAAGAAAATTATTGAATTAATAAATAAAACTAAGAGTTGGTTGTATGAAAAACCAACAAAATAGATAAGCCTTTAGTAAATTTGATAAGAAAAAGGAAAGAGGAAAATCAAATTGTTAGTCTCAAGAATGATAAGGGAGAACTTTCCTCCAATGAAGAGGAAATTAGAGTCATAATGAGGAGTTACTTTGCCCAACTTTATGCCGGTAAGTTTGATAATCTAAATGAAATTGAGGAATATCTACAAAAATATAGATTGCCCAGGTTAACAGAAGAGGATATAAATTATTTAAATAGCCCCATATTAGAAAAAGAAATAGAACAAGCTATTAATCAACTCCCTAAGAAAAATGCTCCAGGGCCAGATGGATTTACATGTGAATTCTACCAAATATTCAAAGAACCTTTGAGAAAATAGGGACAGAAGGTATACTGTCAAATTCCTTCTATGAGACCAATATGTGCTGATGGCTAAACCAGGTAGAGTGAAAACAGAGAAAGAAAACTATAGACCAATTTCCCTAATGAATATTGATGCAAAAAAATTTAAATAAGATATTAGCAATGAGATTACAGAAAGTCATCCCCAGGATAGTACACTATGACCAAGTAGGATTTATATGAGGGATGCAGGGCTGGTTCAATATTAGGAAAACTATCAGCATAATAATTGGTTAATAAAATAACCAAACTAACAAAAATTTTATGATTATCTCAATAGATGCAGAAAAAGCATTTGATAAAATCCAACACCCTTTCTTATTAAAAACACTAGATAGTATAGGAATAAATGGGCTTTTCCTTAAAATGATCAGTAGCATCTATTTAAAACCATCAGCAAGAATCATATGTAATGGAGACAAACTAAAACCATTCCCAGTAAGATCAGGAGTGAAACAAGGCTGCCCACTGTCACCACTAATTTTTATTATTGTATTAGAAATGTTAGCTTTAGCAATAAGAGAAGAAAAAGAGATAAAAGGAATCAGAGTAGGTAATGAAGAAACCAAATCATCACTCTTTGCAGATGACATGATGGTATACTTAGAGAACCCTAGAGACTCAACTAAAAAACTACTAGAAACAATTCACAACTTTAGCAAAGTGGCAAGATTCAAAATTAATCCACATAAATCATCAGCATTTTTATATATTACCAACAATGTTCAGCAGCAAGAGATACAAAAAGAAATTCCATTCCAAATAACAGATGATAGAATAAAATATTTGGGAATCTATCTGCCAAGGAAAAGTCAGAAACTATATGAACTAAACTGCAAAACACTTTCCACACAAATAAAATCAGACCTAATCAATTGGAAAAACATTAAGTGCTCATGAGTAGGCAGAGCGAACATAATAAAAATGACAATACTACCCAAAATAACCTACTTATTTGGTGCCATACCAATCAAACTTCCAAGGAATTATTTTACAGATGTAGAAAAATAAATAGTAGCAAAGTTAATTTGGAAGAACAAAAAGTCAAGGGTTTCAAGGGGATTAATGAAAAAAAAAGGCAGATGAAGGTGGCCTTGCTGTACCAGATCTAAAACTATATTATAAAGCAGCGGTCATCAAAACCATTTGGTACTGGCTAAGAAATAGAGCAGTTGATCAGTGGCACAGGATAGGTTATCAGGACAATCTAAGCAATAACCTTAACAATTTAGTGTTTGATAAATGCAAAGACCCCAGCTTTTGGGATAAGTACTCACTATTCGGCAAAAACTGCTGGGAAAATTGGAAACTAGTGTGGAAGAAATTAGGGCTTGACCCATACCTAACACCACATACCAAGATAAGATCTAAATGGGTTCAAGATCTAGATATAAAGAGTGATTTTGTAAGCAAGTTAGAGGAACGTAATATAGTTTACCTCTCAGACCTGTGGAGATGGAATAAATTTATGTCCAAAGAAGCTCTGGAACTCCTAATTGAACACCAGATGGATAATTTTGATTATATTAAGTTAAAAAGTTTCTGTACAAATAAAATTAATGCAGACAAGATTAGGAGGAAAAGATCAAATTGGGAAATCATCTTTACATTTAATGGTTCTGATAAAGGCCTCATTTCTAAAATATATAGAGAATTGTCTCATATATATAAGAATTCAAGCCACTCTTCAATAGATAAGTGGTCAAGGGATACGAAAAGACAATTTTCATTAGATGAAATTAAAACCATCTCTACTCATATGAAAAGTTGCTCCAAATCACTATTGATCAGGGAAATGCAAATTTCCCTACCTGTAGAGGTACTACTACACACCTGTCAGATTGGCTAAAATGACAGGAAAAGATAACAAGGAATGTTGGAGGGGATATGGGAAAACATTGTTGGTGGAACTGTGAACAGATCCAAACATTCTGGAGGGCAGTTTGGAGCTACGCTCAAAAAGTTATCAAACTGTGCATACCCTTTGACCCAGCAGTGTTTCTACTGGGTCTATATCCCATAGAGATCTTAGAGGAGGGAAAGGGACCCACATGCACAAGAATGTTTGTGGCAGCCCTTTTTGTAGTGGCTATAAACTGGAAACTGAAGGGATGCCCATCAATTGGAGAGTGGCTGAATAAATTATGGTATATGAATGTTATGGAATATTATTGCTCTGTAAGAAACGACCAGCAGGACGATTTCAGAGAGGCCTGGAGAGACTTGCATGAACTGATGCTGAGTGAAACGAGCAGAACCAGGAGATCATTATACACACCAACCACAGTATTACATGATGATCAATTCTGATGGACATGGCTCTATGCAACAAAGAATTGTCTCAAACCAGTTCCAATTGTTCACTGAAGAATACCATATACACCCAGAGAGAGGGATATGAAATATGGACCACAACGTAACATTTTCATGATCTCTATTGATGTTTGCTTGCATTGTGTTTCCTTTCTCTGATATTCTTTTTTTTTTCTTGTAGATAGGATTTTTCTTGCATAGCTTGTCAAGTATTTCAACATTATTAACATGTAGTGGACTTCCTGCCATCTAGGGGAGGGGAGCGGACTGGGGGTAAAATTTGTAATGGAAAGCTTCATAAAGATCAATGCTGGGGAACTACCTATACATATGTTATATAAATAAAAAGCTTTAATTAAAAATAAATAAATTCAGATATTATGGATCTTCTAATCCAAATTTACCTTTAATATGAGTACAATGAGACCCAGGAAGGTGAGGAAACATGCCCAGGGGTTTAAAAAAAGAGAGAGAGAGAAGAAGAAGCTTTTTAGGAAATATATGGCCAAAACTTATATCATCTTATTATAAGTGCAATGTTATTTCTTTATCATCTTCCTCTTACATAGGAAAGAAAATTGAATAAATGCCATAAGGTTTCAAATGGTAAAATAAGATTTTTTAAATGTGAAAATATAAGAGGAGGAATTTAGAGTTTTAAATAAGAATCCTTTTAAACCACACAGAACCACTAAGAAATTATCAGATGGTGCATTTATTAACATTACCTTTGCTACTATTGGTTTATATCATTTTCCAAAACTTTTGGAATTTAACTGCAATAGAAGAACTATGCGTATATACTCTATATATCTTCTTACCTCCTCCTCTAGGTATTTAAAAACAGACATTTTTGTAGCATTTTCAATAACTGAGTCCAGTGCTAAGCAAAGCATGGCAAAGCATGACTAAATCTGAGAGAAAGGAGGCTAGATTATTCCCAAAGTGAAGTCCCTTGGGAAATTATGCTATTGCTGCCCTGCTTAGTTGTATAACTCTGATGTTGTTTATTGACTTGTACTCCAAGAAAGCATTGTACAATTTGCACTAGTCATTGACAAATCTATTCCTGGTAAGAGACCATCACTAGATTGCAGAACAATCCCTAGCTCTTACTGAAGCTTGACAACACAATCACAATAAACTTTGCCTGAAGTAAAGGAACAAGAATCTCCATATTTCATGTCAATTTCAGGAATGATTGCCTCTCAAATAACCTTGAACAACCTTTTATGTTGATTTTCTAGGATTATTGAATCGGAATAAATTCAAGGAAATAAGTTCTCTTAAAAAAAGAAGAAATAAAGATTTCTGAGGGAATAGACTCTGCCTGTTTCTAAAGAGGGGAGAGGAGAGATCCAAAGGATGCTTAAAATGTTATTCTCCTTTTAAATGATCAATAAGTAGAGTATATTTTCAAATATTTGTTTCCTAAAATATTATGGAGTTGTGTGTGTATACAGGTTTTACGTATAGTATTGAAGTATGCCATTTGGATTTAACACTTTGCTGTTTACATGTGATTCTATAATTTGGGGCAAAGATAGAAAAAAAGAAGATATTTTACAATTTCCATATGTCATGATCACCACCTCACATACCAACAAATATAAAAAGAAAAGAATAGATAGTAAATATATACTTTTACAAACTAAGAGTACAATTTTAAACTGTTAAAGCCTAAAACTATAGGAGGATTTTTGGACACTGTATTACCAAGGAAAAACTGTAATAGAAGTACATAATGGATGTGATCAGATCTTTCTGTCTCTCCTGGTCTCTCTCCCTCCCTTCCTCCCTGTCTCCCTCTCTCTCCTCTTTCCCATCCCCTCTTCCCCCCCCCCTGACACATGTGCACACAGACACACACACACACACAAAACACAATACACATATGCACGTAGGCATGCACTCACACACACTCCAAAGTAGGTCAGTCACATAGGGAGAATGAAGGATAGTTTAAAAACCTGTATGCTTTACTGTTGTCCTTGCAATGTTTATGATAGCTATTTAACAAGGCACTTTACCAATTATCTCATTTCATCTTCATAACAATCCTGGGAGATAGGTGCTATTATTGTTATTCCCATTTACAAAGGTGAAATGATTTGGCCACATTCAATTTAGATCTTCTTGATTCCAGGTCCAAAGCTCTATCCATTTTATCATTTAACTTTCAAAATGAAGACTCCCAGAATATGAGTTGGACTCTTTTTAAAGGAATTTCAGAAAGATGTGTTAAGTTTTACACAAACAAAGAAAGCTTAAGTCATGAAATGTCCACTGGAAATAATACTCATATTGATGAGAGTTTTGATTTCTCAGAGGATAAAACCAGAATCAGAATATGTTGTCAAATCAAACATTAAACAGAAAACAAATACAATTGTTCCTTCAAAAACAAGTTCATCTCTCATAGAAATGGGATATCTAGTGTCACTGACCCAATATCTTTTTAAAGAATATGCTTTTATTCATATACCCCCATATAAATAATATATTCTTAACATTTCTTAACTTCAGTGCCTTAAAACAAGCATTCATGATACTGACTTGGAAAAACACTTAAAATAAATGAAATAAGAATAGTTTCAATTTCATTTAAGAAATATTTATTGAGCCCTCACTTTTTGCAAGGTGCTGTGCTGGTATTCAAAGTAACAAAAACACAAATAAAATCCCCTGCTATCAAGAAACAAAAACTGTATTTGGAAGACACAAGGATATGTGAAAATAAATGTAATGCAACTATTTTGTGGATAGAGGAAAAAAATAGAAGTAAAAGGCCTGGGAATCAAATGTATTAAAATATAGTGTTGGTACTAGCACTGAACAATTTGATAACATTTAATACCTCTGGGGCTCAGTTTTTCCATTTTTCAAGAGAGGTCCCTTCCCCCTCCAAATCTATATGCCTTTGAACTGAATAAATGATATGATGTAAGTTATATTCCTCTACAAGAGAACTCAATTTAAAATTTATAATTAATATAATTATTAATCAAATGATAATGTTGGTTTTACCTGTGAAGAGTAAGTGTGACCATCTGAGCCACAAACAGGATTGGTGTAAACCACTGGACATTGCTTGCAGCTGGAGGAAAAAGGACCCCTCCACTGTTTGTGACTTAATCCAGCTTCTTTCATACTGTTAAAAAAAAAGACCACATTTAGATAAGAATAATGGCTCAATGATACCTATTATAATTATATTTTTCCTTTACCAGTATCAAGGCTCTTAAAAAGAAAATTAGAACCATTTGACCATGTTTCAACATTAGATTTATTGACTGATGCACTGCTACTCAGTTCCATTATGTGAAATACTTAAAATTATTTAATAATGTAAGGTTTCTCTAATCACTAAAATAAATAATTAAAAATACCCAATTTATTTCCTTTAGAAAATGCCATCTTAGTTACAAGAGATTATGATCTAATTTCAACATTATATATTTTAAACATTTAGGGATGTCAGATATATTGGCATCAACAGAGTCACTACTTCTCAAGAGATTAAAAAGACCAAATATCATTGCACATTGTGAGGAGAGCAAATGGAAACTGTCACATTTGATTTTTTACCTACTGTTCATGCTCAATCTACGTCAGAAAAAAATATATAACATTAATGAAGAAAAAAAAGAAAATATGTCATTTGGGTTTTTACTATTGATGTAAGAAGATCATAGATATTGCAGCTTTTGAAATGGTAAATATAATTTGTTGGCACATAAATGACAAATCTATAGCTCCTTATTCTTCCTGGTCCCCAAAAAGATAGGGGGAGAAAGGCAAAATGAATGAATGAGGTTCTGGTCTAGAGAATATAGACAAAATACTCCTATTTCCTCTCTATATACTTGTTTTTGATAGATAACAAAATAATAGCCTGACTTCTGCATTTTACTTTGTTCATTTAACTCTTGGACAAAATTCTTGATTTATGGGTCCAAAAAGAAAGACCCAGTTCTTATCAAGTTCAAATTGGTTGCTGTCCCTCTTTGTCCCACACTTCCAAAAGTTACCATGCCCTGAGGGACTTTAGCTAACTTAACATGGTCAGAGCAAAATCAACTGGAAATTACAATTATTATTATTATTATCATTATCATTTTCCCTCTTTCCCTACTCTTCCTTTTTTGCGTTCTCTCCTCCTTTTTTGACTTCTCAGGCCACCCCATTTTACTTTCATTATTTCCCATGGCCAAGGAACTCTGGTTGGTACAGACAAGAAATGAATTTTGTATCTTTCAGGAATATATAATCTCCTTGAGAGACTCAGCACTTTCCATGGTGACTTGTCCTTAGTAGGTAAATATTGGAATGCTTGCTAGTATGAATGGAACTGAATATCATAATCAATTGTAAACCACTCTACAGAACTTGTCAGTGTTTTCATTGTAACAAATCCCAGATATACTACACAAAATGAAGTCGAGACAATTTGAGAGATCTCTGGATAACAATGTGATTTTCTGATAAATCCTACTTTTTTATAGATAGAGTCTTTTTGAGCTTATCTTAGTCTGATGGGACAGAACTGATCACACTATAACTTTATACCAACATAATCAGGCCATTTTGGTTCTCTTTGAGAATGAAGATCAATCACCACCTTTTGTAGGAAGTCTTTCAGGTAACATTCAACAACCAACCAACAGGGATATATTAAGTACTTATTTTGTGCTAGGAACTTGAGCCAAGCATGGGAACAGAAAGACAAAACAAAGTCATCCCTGTTCTCAAGGATCTTTTATTCTCTAAGGGGGTAGCGATATACATAAGTATGTACATTAAGTATACAAAATGGAGGGAGAAAATGTACTTACTAGAACCTATTAGAAAAGACCCTCAAATTAGAAAAGATCCTCAACAGAGGATAAATAATGTCATGCATATATCCCTTGAATTATAAAGATATATATGAACATCAAGGGAAAATCGAGGATAGAAGGACCTGGTGTATGGTCCATATGGTAATTAAGAATCATGCACAAGTGAATGATTGAATAAAAACAACAAAGTAGAATATCATCTGAGGTCAATATTCTTATAGTAGGAGAAGTTAGAAACCAAAAATTTAGCTACCAGATGATAAATTACTCTGAAGCAAAATAATTCATGGAAATTACTTACTAAGACTTAGAAAGTGCTGCCATCTGTATCAGATGGTATATGAATGAAATTTTTGATATTTTGAAATACAAATGAAGCATGGAAAGATGACTCATGTTGACAGGTTGCAAATACCTTGAATTCCTCATGTAATTCCTATTCATGCTCAGTCTTTTACCATCAGGTTGAGTGATAGACCAGTCAGGACACAAATACCTGGCAGGAAATTGACTGCTAGACCTAGAAGTGGCCTTTGAACCCAAATGTAAGTTCTTTATGGATAGTGATCATTTTCTTTGGTCTCTGTATTCTTCAAGAACACCTGAGCATTATCTATATCTTAGATACTTAATAGAAATGAAAAAGCACAGTACAATACAATCAGTGGTGGATTTGGAGTTGGAGGATGTGGTACAACAGACAGAGCACTTATGTCAGAAGGAAGAGAATCTATGTTCCAACTATGCCTTCAAACCTCATTACTTATTTTTGAGTGAATAAGTAGTTTAATGTCTCTAGCTCTTAGTTTCCTCATCTGTAAAATAAGAGTCACAGTAGATGATCTTTGTGGTTCCTCCCAACTATGTAATCTAGGTTCAAATCCCAGTATATTTTCTACTTTGTACTCATGTGACTCCATTGGCAAAATTATTTCATCTCTCTGGGCCTTTGTATGCTCATCTTCAAAAAGAAGGATATTAGTCTATGTGGTCTTTGTAATTATCCATTCCTAATCTACAATCCTGTGAAATTCTTGTTAAATAAATGAATTCTTCCTCCAATAGGATTGGCAATGTGACCATGGATGTCACTTAAACTACAGCTTCAGATCCCTGATTTCTTAAATGGAGATAATAATATGTTGAGTCCTTAACTCACAACGTTGTGGGATCCTATTATGTATTTAGAACTAGAAAGGACCTTGGAAGTCATCTAATTCAGTCATCTCTCCCTCCCTACCCCCCACAGCATTTTACAGAATGAAAGAACTGTGACGAAATAAGGCTACACCACAAATTTGTAGCACCTAAATCCAGGATGTCTGATTCCAAACAATAGCACCTTTTCATCCCAACATACTTATAACATTTTTATGATAATTAAATGATGTAATCTAGTTAATTGGTCAACCATATTTGTCACTTGCTAATCAACAAGTAATTATTTAGTGCTCACTATATACCTGACACTATAAGCACAGAGGATAAAAAAAAAAAATCACTTTCCCAATCACAGTTAAATCTGAAGGGGGTGACAGTGTATGCATTTACAGATACACATGAGATAAACCTATAGTAGATAGAAGGCAGCTTAAAAGGGGAGGTACCTAAAATTTGTAATGGAAAGCTTTGTAAAGATCAATGTTGGGGAACTACCCATACATATGTTATACAAATAAAAAGCTTTAATAAAAAAAGGGAGGTACCAATACACATAGACTCATGATTATCATCTCAGGGACACTATAATCTATCTACAAATTTACTTATTGTTTGGTGGGGAAGGATGATGCTAAAAACTTTACTATTTTATATAGTTATTGGTGAATTCCCAGTATAAGGGCAATAACACAATAACCTGAAATTCACTCTCATTTCACACTTTTCAATCTCATTCTTGACTTCCAGACACTTGATGTTGCAAAAATAAAATACAAATTTTTGATGTCTTTCCCTAATTCATGATCAGGATGGTAGCAAAATGCATGATACTGTGGTACCCTCCCACAAATGCAAGAAATCAAGTTCTTTATATAGAATTACAAAATACCAGCACCAATTGGGATTCAAAATTGGCAATACTAAAAACAAACTTTTTTTTTTTCCAGAAAGGGTAACTACTTGGTGATCATCAAAAAGCACCTGCTGATAATCTGGGTCAGAGTTCTATTTTGCAAAGTTCTTCTTCACAAAAAGAAAGTGTTGATTGAATGGATATTCATGCTTCATAAGCTTCACAAATTTGTAATTCATAGTTAGGCTTAAAAAAATGGTTCCCTAGATATGAACTTGCATGAAACTAGTTCAATACTCATATAATTGATAATTCATGTCTTTTTTTGAGACAGATATAGTGTAAAGCAATCTGACAGTCAAAGTAGAGAGGCCTTAGAATCAGAAAGTTCTGCATAGTTCAAGTCCAAGCCTTCACATATGCTAGTTGTAAGACCTTGGTTAAGATACTTAAACTCATAATGTCACAAGAAAATTTGTAAAAATATAAATTTTAGAACACTAGAAAGTTTTCATTGACAGAGGAAATCTCCTCACCAGGAATTTCTTACTCTGGTAAAATAAAAAAAAAATATCTAATCCAAAGGACCTAGATAGTAGTAAAATTTGATTATGTAATAATCCCAGGAATAGAGCTGATTTATGTTCTCCATAATAAATCACAAAGAAATAGTTTAAGGGTAAAAGTTTCAAGATAAAAGTTGTATTCACCTATGAATGCTACTTAAGAAAGGGATTAAAATTTAAAATTCATTCAAATTTAGCAATATTTTAACCTCAAAGGTAAGAAAGAAACTATGTGTTATGTAGCTTTGTTGTAATTAAACATTTTAAGAATGAATCAAAGCTTCAAGGGAATAGATTCATGTTTGTGATACTAACTGGGGCAAATTACATCAAAATCATACCACATCTTATTGTCAGCTGAAATTCTAATGAAATAAAAGACAACAACAAAATAATAACAATTCAAAAAATAGGAAATAAAAGTTATAAAGAATAGGAAGTAAAATTACCATAAACAAAAAAATGTCATAATGTACTCAGACATCTAAAGAACACTATTCATTGAAATTATTTTCTGCCTTTTTCATTTTTAAAATAAATAATTGGTTGAGACTCCTTACACAATCTCTGGCAGCAAACACGAACTCTGTAATAAATTTTCACATGCCACCAAAAGAACAGTCTCAAAGTTTGTCAAATCACTCCTTAAATCCAAGTTTTGGGAAAACAGTTTTAGTGGTATATAAGAAATGACATATTAGACATTAGGGAAATGTATGATGCTAAAAGTAAATGAGCTATTTTTACTGATAGGAAATTTGGTCAGATTCCTAATGGGAAATGTAAGTGAAAATTCTGGATACCCCTCAAATGTCTCTGAATTATAAGATCACAGCAGGGAAATTAAAAAAAAAAAGCTTTCCTCTATATGTAATTGCCTTTGATTACTTCAAGATCAAAAGACATGCAGAATAACATTTAAAAGTCATGTATTTTTGTTCTAGATAACTTCAGAAAAAAATTGTCAATGTGAGTTCATATCTAATCATGAAAATTGATTTTTTTCCCTGCAGAAGCCAGATTTAAAGATAAATTACACATTTGCAAAAAAGTTCCAATATCAAGATTGCTGCTTTAAATTTTTTCTCCTTGGTCATCTTCTCTTATAATACCAACAAAGATAATTTTTAAGACCACAGAATAAATCACTATGTGATATTCTATTTTCATTTCAACAAAAATATTAAGGAAAACATAATAATTAAGCTTTAGGATTATGTAAAACCAATAAGATGAGAGAAGACAAAATAAAAACAGAGAGCAGCAAATACTAATCCAAATGGAAGATATGAAATTAAATTATAACCTAAGTTCGGACAGATAAATGGGACAAGATGACATAGTACATTGACTTCCATGGACAGGACTTGATATTTTATGTGGTAGATAAAAGGGGTATAAAGAAGATTTTTAGAACATTGGAAGCATAATGAGACTAGTACATTAAGACAGGGGAAGATATGTTGATGAGGTACTAGAATGAAGTTAAGAAGATAAGGTTGAAGGCTATTAAAATGGTTGAGGTCAGAAGAGAAAAGGATACAACCTGAGTAATTATAATGGGAGTAGAGAAGAAAAACCTACCTTGAGAGAAATCATACAAGTAGTAACCTATATAGATGAATAAGTTAAAAATGATTGCAACATTATAAATCCATGAGGATTTCCTAACACAAATAGAGAAATGATGTAGGGGAATAAGTTTCACTACAGTGAGAGGAACAGAAAGATTAAAAAAGACTGAATAATCTGAGAAATGAGTATATAGTAGGAAAAAAGAAACAGTAAACAGACTACTTCATTTATGCATTTTTATTTTTGTTCATGAAATGAAGGATGGGATAAAGAAGATAGCTGAAGGGAATGAAAGTATTTTTTCAAATAATTTTTTATAGGAACAACATGTGGAAAAAAGTTTTTAGCTGCCTTTTTTTGTATTGGCAAGGAACTGGAAACTGAAAGGATGCCCATCTGTTGGGGAATGACTGAATAAATTATGGTATATGTATGTTATGGAACATTATTGTTCTATAAGAAATGAGCAGACTGATTTCAGAAAGATCTAGAGAGATTTACATGAATTGATGAGAAACGAAGTAAGTAGAATCAGGAGAAAATTGTACACAGAGGCAACAAAATTATATGATGATCAACTCTGATGGCCTTGGCTCTTTTCAACAATGAGGTGATTCACGCCAATTCTAAGGGACTTTTGATGGAGAAAGCAATCCATCCAGAAAGAATCTGTAGTGACTGAATGTGATTAATAACACATTGGTGTTGTTTGCTTGCTTTTTTCTTTTTCTCATTTTTTTCTCTTTTTGTTGTAATTTTTCTTGTGCAGCATGAAAAATGTGGTAATGTGTATAGAGGAATCGCAAAGGTTTAACCTATTTTGGATTGCTTGCTGTGTAGAGGAGTGGAGTGGGGAGAATGAGGGAAGAAAAATTGGAACACAAGATTTTTCAAGGATGAATGTTGAAAACTATCTTTGCATGCATTTTGAAAATTAAAAGCTTTTATTAATTATTTACATGCTGGATAAGAAAAATCAGATCAAAAAGAAAAAAAATGAGAAAGAAAAAAAACAAGCAAACAATAATAAACAATATGAAAATAGTATGTTGTGATCCACATTTAGTCCCTGGTCTTCTTTCTAGATGCAGATGGCCCTTTCCATCACAAGTCCTGTAGATTTGTCTTGAACACCTCACTGTTGAAAAAAGCCACATCTATCAGGGTTGATCACCACATAATCTTGTTGTTGCTGTGTACATTGTTCTCTTGGTTCTACTAACCTCACTTAAAAGCAGTTCATGTAAGTCTCTTCAGGGCTTTCTAAAATCATCCTGCTGATTGTTTCTTATAGAACAATAATATTTCATAACATGAATATACCATAACTTATTCAGTCATTCCTTATGGATGAATATGCACTGTTTCCAATTCCTTGCCACCACACAAAAGGCTGCTACAAACATTCTTGCACTTTGGGTCCCTTTCCCTTTTTTATAATTTTTTTAGGATATAGATCCACTAGAGACACTGTTGGGATAGAAGTATTAAGAGTGGTGTTTTTGTGTGCTTTACTTTTTTGCCTTAAAATACAATTTGAAATAGGTTTTATATTTCATGGTAGTACTTCAAATAACTTATATGTGAAAATATTATTTTAAAATACCAAATAACCTTTTTATAATCCAAAAATGAAAATTAAGATATCAATGAATTAGTCTTGCTATTTAAACATATACATTCTTCAGAATCCAATAGGACATTAATCTTCTGGTGTTCTGAAGAACATTGAATAATATCTGCATGCCATCTAAGTACCATTTCAATTAGAAATATTCTAAATTATATAGCCACCATAGAAACCAAACTAATAGATTTCAATTCATCATGACTATTATGCATAGACTATAAAGGCATTCAAGACTTTTTTTAAACAAAGGGAACATTTCCTTATTTGGGGATAGAAAGAAGAAAATACAAACTTTTGATGGCAATAAACATTCCATAAGTAAAGTCTTTAATCAACAATAATCATCTTGAAGAATATGGAGAATGTTGCAACTCAAACATTTGTCTAAAAAAGTTAAATCTGTCAGCATGTAAGGCAATCTTCCTACAGAAGTTAAAGAAAGGATTTGAAAGTATTTGAACATTTCCTTCATCTTTAAATGACAATTTAAAATGGTATGATTTGGCTTGAGTTGTCCTACATCAGTGAGAAAATTAACATAAATTTCTTACTCCTTCAATACTGCCACAATCTGTCCAAAGCAATTTAGGGCAGTGAAAATATAATCTTTCTGGAATTTATTTATGTTGTTTTTTCATATTCTAGAGTATTTTTTCCAATAATTCATTATCTGATATAAATTAAATTTTCTGAAGATCTTTGGTTTGTTTAAAGTTGTTAATCATTTACCAAATATTTATTGATGCACATACTAAGCTTTTTTCTAGAATGCATTATGCAGAGCTACAATGTATTGTGCATTAAATAAAAATGTTAAAATTTTAATAGGTGCTAGTTATATTTCCTCATGAAATATTTGATATGAAATCATCAAATAAACTTGTTACTTATCACAATTTTGAGTTATAAAAATTGTCTTAAGTCCAGTATTTTTCCCAATATTTTGTCAACATTCTCTTCATTCTGGGCCCTATGAATGCTGGAGTACTTTATAATCCATGCACTTGGATAAAATGTCTATTATTTTAGAAATTCATTCATAGACCTTTGACAGTAACTACAGATGCATAATGACCTGGGCTCAGAAAAGAGTTAGAGGAAAGAATGATATGGATTGTCTCTAAGAAAGTGTAGGACATTTTTAACAATTACAAGTTGCCGCAACAACAGTATTACATGATGATCAATTCCGATGGACATGGCTCTCTGCAACAAAGAATTGTCTCAAACCAGTTCCAATTGTTCACTGAAGAAAACCATATATACCCAGAGAGAGGGAAATGAAATATGGACCACAACGTAACATTTTCATGATCTCTATTGACATTTGCTTGCATTGTGTTGCCTTTCTCTGATTCTTTTTTTTTTCTTGTAGATAGGATTTTTCTTGCATAACTTCTCAAGCATTTCAACATTATTAGCATATAGTGGACTTCCTGCCATCTAGGGGAGGGGAGGGGACTGGGGGTAAAATTTGTAATGGAAAGCTTTGTAAAGATCAATGTTGGGGAACTACCCATACATATGTTATACAAATAAAAAGCTTTAATAAAAAAACAAAACAAAACAAAACAAAAAAAAAACAATTACAATTTGCCTCCTCATCTACCACTAAATCATGGAACAATAAGAGCTCTCCCCAAAAATCAAAGTGCAGGTGCTCCAAGAAAAAAAGAAAAGAGATGTGTTAGTTGTAATTCAAGGATAATTTCATTATTGGAGACTGGTGCAGACTGCAACTTGCTTCTAATCAGTAAAAATTCATGAGAATCATCTGAGGCTCAACAGTTATATGACTTGCTTGTATAACACAGGTAACAAATGGAAGAAATAGGTTTGGAAGTAGATTCATATGACTCGATATAGTTCTAAATATATGTCATGCTGTCTTCGTAAGTCATAGGTAGATTACAGCAAATCAATAATTTCGATTTGTATTCAAGAAATAAAATGATGGAAAATGAAGAAATAAAAACATGGAAAAGCAGTCTCTGAAGAATTAAAGTCATCAAATATACAAAAAGTAATTAAGAAGTGCACAGTGAAGGTGAGTAATATGCCATTTATTATGAATCAATGGGAACAAAAGAAATAATATAAATAGAAATATATGTGCCTGGCAAAAGTTGTTAGCGCATCATGTAGTAATAGTGAGAGATAATGTGTGAATTGTCAGTAAGTTCCTTTAATATTCTCATTGTGTCAAGAGATAAAGAAAAAAGTTTCTGAATACAATGGGTATTCTATTGAAAATTAATGACACAACACAGGCAAAAAATGTCTAAAATCAGGAGATGGACTACAATCTTGTGAAATAGTCATATTGATAAGAGCAAGAATTCACTGCAATCTTGTTAAATTTGATGAATTCAATATTCCCATTTTGATAATCCTACAAATCCTTTCATTTCTCATCACAAGATAACAAAGAACCTGGTCCCTTTGTGGTATGTAAGCACTGATAAGTTTCTGCTGAAGGGGCAAATGTTTAATTGTAGACTGTGTGTTTTTTGCCTGCAGTAAAGCATAGATATGTTCAGAGTATCTCATCACATGAAAGTTTAGCAAGTAGTGATTATATTCTTCTTTACTCATCCTCTTTCTCCTGTTCTTTCTACTCTTTTTTTTTGTTTTACTTTTTCTTTTGGCCCATCCCTAAAGTACAGAAGGGCTGCCCTGAATGTTTGTAAGATTGCTTACAATAACACAACCATGGCTCTTTTGAATTTTTGAAGTGATAGTAGAAAGTTGAATAGGAGATATCCAGTAGGCAGTTGCATAGGAAAGGGATTAAGTATGCAAAGCAGGAGAAACAGATTTGGTGGTTATTAGGACAAAAATTTACAGTTGGATCTAGGAAAACAGATGAATTCTATCAAAAAAGCATACAGAATAAAGAATGCTATCCACCTCATGACAAAAGATGACGGATTAATATATAGAACAAGAAATATTTTATATGGTCAATACAGGTATTTGTTTTGCTAGAATATGCTTTGGAATATATATTTTTTTCTTTTAATGGGGTGAGAGGAGGTAAGGGAGAAAAAATAAATGGTTGAAAATTGAAAACAAAATTTATCTTAAACATCTAAAGTAAAAAATAGAAAGAAAAAAGTAATTGGGGCAGATAGAAGAGGGACAATCTATCAAATGAAATAGATGAGTGAAAGCTAGAAAACTGTTATAATGGAAGAAGTAGTAGAAATAATAGAATTGAGTGATCAAAACTATCAATTATAGCATAAACTCAATGAGAAAAGGTTTGAGATGTATCAATTTGCTAATATTGTATTATCCAAATGAAATCCATAAAATATGTATTGTGTCTATTGTGTAAATAAAAGTATACTAGGTAGAATAAGAAATATGAATATTAGATAATGTTATGGCATTAAAATGTTTGTAATCTAGTTGGGGGTGGAAGGACATTTAGTTTTGTATGCTCATTTTATTGTTCAGTGAAAAACGGAATTTTGTGAGGTCTTTGGAGTCTCCTAATGATGAGACATTCAAGGACAAAAAAGAATTTTCAGCAGAAAGAATAATGTCAACAAAGGTTTGGAGGTGATTTACAAAATAAATGTTTTAGGATAATAGGTAACATTATGTGGCTATAACATAATATCAAGGAAAACAACTTTTGGAAATGTTGAGTTGTGCTAACCTTTAAAGGGCCTTGAACACTAAGCAAAGGGATTGAAATTTTACTAGGAAGTCAGGAAAGGGTCACTGAATATATTTTTGAGGCATGAATAGATGTAAAGATTATTTTAGTAACCATTTAAACAATAGCTTGGAATAGTGGAAGAATGAAGGCAGTAAGTAAGAGACATCATACACAGAGTAATGAAAGAATATTAGATTGCTCTATCATGGAAACTTTCTCTTAACTCCATAAATCCCTTTAATAGTGGGAATTTCAGGTACGCAATCAATATGGCATGGGGACAGGAATAAAACTTCAAGATCAGATTGACTTATTATACAGAGGTCATTGTAATCTTACATAAACAAAAAAATGACATACCTTGTATTACAAATTACACATCAAATATATGCCATCCTATTTTTCTAAGACATTTAGAACTCTGATAAATAATTAAAAGGGCAATTTGTTTTTGCAAAAAAATATATGCTGTAAAATACCACAAAATTCTCTAAAATCTATGGTGAGCCAAAAGCTAACAACATGGCATGAATATCAATCTGTTGTCCTCATCTTAAGACTAGGACAGTATCCTTTATTTCTCTTTGTAATTGTGGTGATCAGTCAGAAATTCTAAAACTTCAATCTAAATATGATGCAATCTTACACAGAGTGATGGGGAGGATCATTGTCTATAGTGCTGTGATTTATGAACATGTCAAAACCTGTTACTTTTATCATTACTCCCTGGTTTGTTCCCTTTCTAGAAATCTCGATACTCACCCCTTTCAAACAAAAAGTAGGCAAGATTGACTGGTCCAACAATTTTTAAAGTAGTAGCTTATAATCACTTAAAAAGGAAAGTAAAATTCACTCTAAGCTGCCATGAATTAGGTAAGGCTAAGTTATTCTAAAACTAGGACTCCTCACCATTTTTTGACAAGGCACAGGCCCTTTTGACAATTTACTAAAACCAACCACTCCATCTCAAAATAATATTTTAAAAGCATAAAATAAAATATGTAGTTTTCAAGAAACAAATTGCATTGAAATACTTCACTTTCACAATATTGAAAAAATTTTAAAATACTTAAAAAGAAACATACAAGTTCATGGATGCCAAGTTAAGAACTCCTGTTCTAAATTAGCCTCTTGCCTTTTAGGACAAAGTTGCCATTCCAGACTGGAGGATCAGATGAATTTCATCAACAAATGCAGGTTGAGCTGCCAGACAAAAGCAATTCAAGTATCAAGGAGCAACAGGCAGGATTACCCAAGATCTGATAGTGTCTACAATAAAGAACTGGAGGAAATGAACACCATATTCCAGGAAACAAAGGACCTGGGGATATAATCAAGAATTAACTATCCAGCTAGCCTAAGCATCATCTTTCAGGGGAGGAGATGGATCCTCAATGAAGTAAGAAACTTTCAATCATTTATTGAAAAAAAGAACTTAACAGAAAATCTGATTTTTAAATACAGGACTCAAGAGAAGCATAAAAAGGTAAAACTGCTTACATCCTGAGATGAAAAAAATGGTATCTGTAACTCTTAGAGGGGGCTTCACATGAACAGAGGGTGTGGTTATGACTGCACTCTAATTCAATGTTATTAAAGAAAGGCATTAAGGGAAAAGAACTCTATTGGGAGAAAGAGGAAAAGGGAGATAAAATGGAACTAATTAGATCATATGAAGAGGCACAAAAGACCTATTACATTAGAGGGAAAGAAGGGAGGATGATGAGCATTTACTGAAACTTGATTTCCTCAGCTTTGGTTCAAAGAGGGAATAACAATCATTCAATTGGGTATATAAATTTATCTTACCCTGGAAGATAGGAAGTAGGAGAAAAAGAAATGAAAAGGGAGGGTCGTAGAAAAAAAGGGATAAGAGAAAGGGGAAGGGGGATAAAAATAGGCAATTAGTGGGTAGGGTGGGTTAAAAACAAAACAGAACTAAGGCAGACTGGGTGTAAAGAAAGATCAAAATTATATAAAGGGGGAAAATAGAATAGAGGGAAATACAGAACTGGTAATCATAACTGTGAATGGGAATAGGATAAACACTCCCATAAAATGGAAGCATATGTGAAAGTGGATTAAAAAACAGAAACCCATAATATGCTGTTTACAAGAAACACAATAGAAATAGACAAGCATATACAGAGTAAAGAAAAGAGGCCAGAGCAGAGTTTCTTATGGTTCAGCTGAAGGAAAAAAAAACAGGAGTAGCAAATCTTTTTTTGTTTGTTTTTTGTTTTTGTTTTTATTTTGTTTTTATTTATTTTTTATTAAAGCTTTTTATTTGCAAGACATATGTATGGGTAATTTTTCAACATTGACCCTTACAAAGCTTTCCAATACAAATCCCCCCAGTCCCCATCCCTCCCTTAGATGGCAGGAAGTCTACTACATGTTAATTATGTTAAAATACTTGACAAATCGAATATGTGTATACATATTTTTCCAGTTATCTTGATGTTCAAGAAAAGTTGCATCTACAAGTAAAAAAAAATATGAGAAGAGAAACATAATGCAAGCAAACATCAATAGAGAGCATGAAAATGTTATCTTGTGGTCCACATTTCATATCCCTCTCTCTCTGGATGTATATGGCTTTCTTCACAAAACAACTGGAACTGGTTTGAAAGATTTCTTTGTTGAAGAGAGCAATGTCCATCAAAATTGATCATCATATAGTAATGTTGTTGTCCTGTGTAATAATCTCCTGGTTCTGCTGATTTCACTCAGCATCCATTCATGCAAGTCTCTCCAGGCCTCTCTGAAATCATCCTGCTGGTCATTTCTTATAGAACAATAATATTATATGGCATTCCCATATTATAATTTATTCAGCTATTCTCCAATTGATGGGCATTCATTAAGCTTCCAGTTTCTAGCCACTACCAAAAGGGCTGCCACAAGCATTCTTGCACATTCCTTCCTTTAAGATCTCTTTGGGATATAAGCCCAATAGAAACACTGCTGGGTCAAAGGGTATGCACAGTTTGATATCTTTTGAGCATAGTTCCAAATTGCTCTCCAGAATGGTTGGATCCGTTCACAGTTCCACCAACAATGTATCAGTGTCCCAATTTTCCCACATCCCCTTCAACATGTCATTATCTTTTCCTGTCATTTTAGCCAATCTGACAGGTATGTAGTGGTATCTCAGAGTTGTTTTAATTTGCATTTCTCTGATCAACAGTGATTTGGAGCACCTTTTCATATGACTAGAAATAGCTTTAATTTCATCATCTGAAAATTGTTCATATCCTTTGACTATTTATTGATTGGGAAGTGGCTTGAATTCTTATAGAAGACAATTCTCTATATATTTTAGAAATTTTTAGAAATGAGGCCTTTATCAGAACCCTTAAATGTAAAGATGATTTCCCAATTATTGCTTCCCTCCTAATCTTGTCTGCATTAGCTTTGTTTGTACAAAAACTTTTTAACTTAATATAGTCAAAATTATCTATCTGGTGTTCCATTAAGAATTACAGTTCTTCTTTGGACACAAATTTATTCCTTCTCCACAGGCCCGAGAGGTAAACTATCCTCTGATCCTCTAATTTGCTTATAATATCATTCTTTATATCTAAATCATGAACCCATTTAGATCTTATCTTGGCATTTTGTTAGGTGTTTGGTGTGGCTTCATATGTTGTTGGTTTGAGGGGAGGTTAGAGGAGGTTACAGAGATTCCTGTCTGATCTCTGCCACCATGGCTCCACCCCGGAAAGTAGTACCAAATGGTTTTGATGACCACTGCTTTACAATATAGTTTCAGATCTGGTACAGCAAGGCCACCTTCATCAGCCTTTTTTTTTTTTAATTAATGCACTTAAATTTTTTGACCTTTTGTTCTTCTTAATGAATTTTGCTACTGTTTTTTTTCTAGATCTATAAAATAATTTCTTGGGAGTTTAATTGATATGGCACTAAATAAGTAAATTAGTTCGGGTAGTACTGTCATTTTTATTATATTCCCTTGGCCTACCCATGAGCACTTGATGATTTTTCCAATTGATGAGGTCTGACTTTCTTTGTGTGGAAACTGTTTTGTAGTTTAGTTCGTATAGTTCCTGACTTTTCATTGGCAGCTAGATTCCCAAATATTTTATACTATCAAGAGTTATTTTGAATGGAATTTTTTTTTGTATCTCTTGTTGCTGAACTCTGTTGGTAATATATAAAAATGCTGATGATTTATGTGGATTTATTTTGTATCCTACAACTTTGCTAAAGTTGTGAATTGTTTCTAGTAGCAATTCTGACCTCAAATAAAGCAAAAGCAAAAAAAAAAAAACAATCTAACTAAAAAAGATAAGAAAAGGGTGGAAAGAGAGGACAAAATATATATACTGGGAGAAAATAGGATGCAGGGAATGCAGAGTTGACAATCATAATTATGAATGTGATGGGGATGAATTATCACATAAAGCAGAAGTGAATAGCAGAGTGCATTAAAAACAGAATCCTACAATATGTTGCTTACAAAGAACACATTTGAAACAGAGAGATACATAAAGAGTAAAAGTAAAAGGCTGAAACAAAATTGGTTATGTTTCATCTGAAGTAAAAAAAAAAGAAAGAAAGAAACGTAGGGGTGATAATTCAGATCTCAGATAAAGCAAACATAAAAAATAGATTTAAAAGAGATGAGAAAGGAAATTATATTTTGATAAAGGGTACCATAAACAATTAAGTAGGAAGGGTATTAAATGTATATGCATCAAGTGTAGAGCAGCCAAATTCCTAAAGATTTTAAGTGGAAGAAAAAGACAGAAAAACTACACTAATGAAGGACCTCAACTTTCCCCTCTCAGAATTGGACAAATCTAACCACAAAATAAACAAAAAAGAAAATAGGGAGGTTAATAAGATCCTAGAAAACGTAGATATGATAGAGCTCTGGAGAAAACTGAATAGGGACAGAAAGAAATAGATCTTTTTCTTGGCAGTACAGAGTACCTATACAAAAATTACTCTTGTATTAGGGCATGAAGACCTCACAAATGCAAAAAGGCAGAAATAGTAAATGCTTTCTTTTCATACTATGATGCAATAAAATTATATTAAATAAAGGGCCAGGGAAATATAGATTAAAATCCATTGGAAATTAAATA
>JAJPUD010013438.1:30678-44376 GCA_023553655.1 Myrmecobius fasciatus
ATTCTGATCTCAGATAAAGCAAAAGTAAAAATAGATCTAATTAAAAAGATAAGGAAGGAAAGTACATCTTGATAAAGGATACCATAAACAATGAAGTAGAAAGGGTACTAAATGTATATGTACCAAGTGGTAGAGCAACAAATTCCTAGAGAAAATATTAAGCCAGCTACAGGAAGAAATAGACAGCAAAACTATGAGTACCTCAATCTTTCCCTCTCAGAATTAGACAAATCTACTCACAAAATAAACAAGAAAGAAACTAAGCTAATAAGATCCTAGAAAACCTAGATAGAGTAGACTCTGGAGAAAACTGAATAGGGACAGAAAGTAATATACCTTTTTCTTGACAGTATATGGCCCTACTCAAAAATAAAAACCTCACAATCAAATGTAGAAAGACAGAAATAGTAAATGCTTCCTTTTCAGGCCACAATGCAACAAAAATTGTCTTTAATAAAGAGCAAGGGAAAGATAGACTAAAAATCAACTGTACATTAAATAATATAATTCTAAAGAATAAATGGGTCAAATAACAAATCACAGAAACAATCCATAATTTTCATCTAAGAGATGAGAATAATTACAACATACAAAAACCAATGGGATGCAGCTAGAGGAATTTTTAGGGCAAGTTTTATATCTCTAAATAGTTACATGAATAAAACAGATAAAGAAAATTATTAATGTATTTGATTTTTTTATCTGAAAATTGGTTGTTCATAGTTTCAAACATATATCAATTGGGAAATGGGTTGTATTCTTAAAAATTAGGCTCATATTTTAGAAAAGAGGCCTTTATCAGAAACACTGGCTGTAAAAATTCTTTCCCAGCTTTCTGCTTCTAATCTAATTTTGGCTGCTTTGGTTTTGTTTGTGCAAAATATTTTAATTTAGTTTAATCATAATTATCCATTTTGCATTTTATATGATTTCTAGTTCTTATTTGGCCATAAATTCCTCCTTTCTCCAAAGATCTAAAAGGCACATTATCACTTGCTCTAGTAATTTGCTTATAATATTACCTATTTTGTCAAAATTATGAACCCATTTGAACCTCATCTTATTATGGGGTTTGAGATATTAGTTTATGCCAAGTTTCTGCCACATTATTTTCCAATTTTCTCAGCAATTTTGACAAATAGTGAGTTTTTATTTCAAAAGCTGTAGTTTTGGGGTTTACCAAATAGTAGATTACTGTAAGTTATTGACCTTTGCATCTTGCAAAACTAACCTATTCCACTCATCCATTATTTTATTTCTCATTATCAAATTACTTTGGTAAATACTGCTTTATAATACAGTTTTAAGTTTGGAATGTCTAGGCCATCTCCTTTTCAGTTTTCTCCTTTAATTCCCTTTGTATTATTGACCTTTTTTCTTGCAGATGATTTTTTCTATTTGTATAAAATAAATTTTTCATACTATGATTGGTATGACACAGAATAAGTTGAATAACTATACAAAATTGTCATTTTTATTATATTAGCTCAGTCTACCCTTGAGCAATTGATAATTTGTTCAATTGTTTAAATCTGATTTAATTTTTGTAAGAAGTGTTTTGCATTTATATTTACATTGTTAATGAGTTGGCATTGGCAGGTAAAATTCCAAATATTTTATATTGCCTAGTGTTAAGCAATTTTCCTTTCTATCCTTGCTGCTATGCTTTGTTGATGACATATAGAAATATGGATGATTAATGTGGATATATTTTATATATAAAAATTGTTAATTATTTCAAGTAGCTTCTTAGTTGATTCTCCAGAATTCTCTAAGTATGCCATATTATTATCTGCAAAGAGTGAGTGTTTTGTTTCTTCATTGCCTTGTCTAATTCCTTATGGCTACAGCTGATACTTCTTGTACAATACTAAATAATATTTTCTTATGGCTACAGCTGATACTTCTTGTACAATACTAAATAATATTTTTGTTTCACCCCTGATCTTAGTGGGGAACTTTCTAGGTTATCCCCATTGCATATTAAGTTGCTCATGGCTTTGGATAGAGGCTACTTATCATTTTAAGGAAAGCTCAATTTATTCCTAGTGTTTGTAATAGGAATGAATGTTATATTGTCAATTCTCAATCTATTGAGATAATCATATGTTTCTGTTACTTTTGTTATTGCTATGGTCTATTAAGCTGAACTGAATTAGACCTGACTTCCTGGTATAAACCCCATTTTGTCATAGGCTATTAACTTGGTGATGAGCTACTGTAATCTTTTTCCTACTATTTTATTTAATATTTTTGAATCAGCATTCATTAGGAATATTGGTCTATAATTTACTTTTTCCTAGTTTTGGTATCAGCATCAGATTTATGTCATAAAAGGAGTTCAGTATGACTCCTTCCCCTATTTTCCCAAATAGTTTATATATTATTAGAATTAATTATTGTTTAAATATGTGGTAGAATTCATTTGCATTGATACTGGAGATTTTTTCTTAGGGAGCTCATTAATAGCTTGTTCAATTTCTTTTTTTCTAAAATGGAGCTATTTAAGTATTTTATTTCCTTTTCTGTTAATCTGGGCAATCTATTTTTATAAATTTTATTTAGATTAGCAGATATATTGTCATATAATCGGGGGATAAAAAACTTTTAATAATTGCTTTAATTTCCTCTTCACTGATGGTAAGCTCAGCTTTTTCATTTTTTGATTGTGGTCATTTGATTTTCTTCTTTCATTATTCTAATTAAATTAGCCAAAGGCTCATCTAATGTTTTAATAAAACTAACTGTTAATTTTATTTAATAGTTTTCTTACCTTCTATTTTATTAGTCTCTCCTCTCATATTCTGAATTTTAAGTTGGTATTTCATTGTTTTAATGTATTCTTTTGCTAAATTTTTAGATGCATTTCCAAGTCACTGATCTTCTCTTTCTCTATTGTATCCACATAAATATCTAGAAATGTAAAATTTCCCTTGAGAACTGCTTTGGTGTTATCCCATAAGCTGTGGCATATTGTCTCAGTATTGTCATTATCTTGGAGGAAAATATAGTTTCTAAAATTCATTTCCAATTAAATTTACTTTATTTTTTCTTGGCCCTTTATTAACACAAAATTTTTATTTCAACATTATCTGAAAAAGGATGCATTTAATCTTCCCCTACCAGATTTATTCACTTAATTATTTAGATATTTTTTGACTAGATAAAAGAGAAGATTCTTTGCTTCAAATACTACCTAGTCTTAATCACTGAATGGGTGTGTCCTCAGCCAAAATGAGACCTGTTAAATACCTTAGCTTAAAAAGATCAAGGTCTCCCATTACATCCAAGGGCCATGTCTACTTGTCCTGAGCTATATTTGACCACTAGACACAGAGGATTCTGGAGGGAAATGTAAGGCAGATGACCTTGCACATCCCTCACTCACATAAATCAAATTCACTTGCATGTCATGGAGCTCTTTGAAGTTGAAGGGCAAACAACAACAGTTTCCCCCTTCCCCTATTATACTTTTCTCACTTATTTTGCCTTTTCCTCTTCACCCATTTACTTCTTACCCTCAAGTCCCTCAATCTGACCTTCCTTTTATCAGTCCCCCTCCCTTTCCTTTCCCCTTTCCCCTCCTACTTTCCTATAGGGTGAGAAAAATTTCAAACAATGCTCATCCATCTCCCTTTTTTCACTCTCCTATAATAAGCTTTTTTGGTGTTTCTTCATGCGAGATGATTTATCTCATTTTACCTTCTCCTTCCTCTTCTCCCAGTACAATTATTTTCTACCCCTAAATTTATTTTTATATCATAATATTAATTTTAACTTATATCCATATTGTTATCTTCTAACTGCCTTGACAAAGATGGCTTTCAAGAGTTTCAAGTATCATCTTTCTGTTTAGGGATGTAAATATTTTAACTTTTAAGTAACATTTTAAAAATTTTCTTTCCTGTTTATCTTTATACACTTCTCTTGTGCCTAGTATTTGAAAATTAAATTTTCTGTTCAGTTCTGATCTTTTCATCAGAAATGATTGCAATTCACCCATTTCATTGATTTTCTATCTTTTCACCTGAAAGAAAATGCTTAGAGGCAGAGCCAAGATGGCGGAGTGAAAACGTGACTCTCTGCATCTCCTCCGATCTTCTCTCAAATCAACAATAAAATAAGCCTCTGAACTGATCTTCAAGTCAACGAATTTAGAAATACTTGGATACTGCTTGCTGATACCTCTGAAGAACTTCACATCAGGTTTGTCTATCTGGGACAGAGGGATAAAGAGTGGTGTAGGCCGGAAGTGAGGGTGGGACTCAGCTCAGCTCATTGTGGCAAAAACTCCAAACTCCAAACACCTGGAGTTTATCTGAGACACCTGGAGTTTATCTGAGGCACCTGGAGTTTATCTGAGGCACTCGGGACACTCTGCCCGGATTGGGGGCAGGTGTTCTGGCACACTTGCCTTGTTTAAGGAGTAATTTGGGCTTAGTCCTAGCCCCCACTGGCCCAGCACCTTAAATTAATTCGCCAAATTGCCCCAGGGCAAGGAGCTTTAGCTGAGGTTTTTCCAAACCTTAAAGAGATATACATGCTGTTTAAAAAAAAAAAAATGAAGAAGCAAAAGAGAGCTCTCACCATAGACAGCTTTTATCGAGACAGAGAAGAGATGACCGCAGATTCTGAGGTTCCTTTAGACAAAACTTCAGAGGATGTTATTAAGGACCATCACTGGTCCCCTTTTCAAAAGGCCTTTTTGGAAGATTGCATACAGAATCTCAAAAGAGAGTTAGAGGATAAATGGGAAAATAAACTGAAGTCAGTGCAAGAAGCCCTCCAAAAGAGATATGATAAAGACACCAATTTATTGAAAAATAAAATTAGTGAAGTGGAAAAAGAGTGCAATGAACAAATTAGCCAGTTAGAAAAGGAGCTTAAAAAGGTAACTGAAGAAAACAACACTTTAAAAATAAGAATTGAACAAATGCAAGTGAATGACTCAATAAGACTTCAAGAATCAGTCAAACAAAAACAAAAAAAAATGAAAAATTAGAAGAAAATATGAAATATCTCCTAGGAAAAGCAACTGACTTGGAAAATAGATCTAGGAGAGACAATCTAAGGATTATTGGAGTTCCTGAAAGTCATGATGAAAAAAAGAATTTAAACACTATCTTCCAGGAAATCCTGAAAGAAAATTGCCCTGAGATTGTAGAATCAGAAGGCAAAATCACCATTGAAAGAATTCACCGATCACCTCCTGAAAGAGATCCCAAAATTAAAACCCCAAGTTATATCGTGACTAAATTTCAGAACTATAGCACCAAGGAAAAGATTCTGCTTGCAGCTAGAAAGAAAATGCTTAATTTTTCTGCATAGCTGATTCCTGGTTGTAGTCCAAGCTTCTTTGTCTTCCAGAGCAATTTCCATACATTCTGATGCTTTAATGTGAAAGATGCTAAATCCTGGATAATGTGGATTGTAGCTCCTCAATATTCTTTTTTTTTTCTGGCTGCTTGGTCTAGCTTAGTTCCACCTTTTATGCTGGGGTTCAGAGGCTCAAAATTTGCCTTCTGTACTTGGACAAGAGGTTACATAGCTGACCTGCTGTATATGGTTTCCAATGCCTGAAATATGGTTTTTCAAGTTTACTTCACAGAATCTCAATTTTACTTCAACCATCTCTGATACATTGTCTTTCTTTACTTCCTTTCTACACTCCTAATGTTCTCAATTATTAATATCATCATTATCATTTTTTTAATTTTTGAAATTAAGCAAAAATTTTCATGTCATAGGAAAATTTTTAAAAAGTTTCACACTGAACTGTAAATCTAGTATATACTACTTGATATTCCTTTAAGTATATGAGTTATCATTTAACTTACATAATCTTCTTGCAATTAATTCAAATAGTTTAATATATTCTTTGTATTAACTAATCTTTACATATTCTTCCTTGAATTCGTATCCTTAAAATACAGAAAACTACATTTAACATAAGAGGCATTTAGTAAACCTTTGACAAAGACAGAGATAAATGTTTATGTAATTTACAGAAAGTCATATGGCTACTTTTTAATAAGAACAGGAATGGAACTAGAGTTTATTAACTCCTTATATCCACAGAGCAAATGGGTCTTAGATTTTCTCAGAGGTTCAGATTATCATGAATTAGCAAGCAATAATTATTCTTTCCTTTGGATATATTAGTTTTAGGATGGAAGAAAACTACTAACAGAGTAACCTTAGTGATTTAATAGGCTTATTTAAAAATGGGGAAAACATGTTAAATATGATAGCCACCCATTAATGAGAACATAAAGAAAACACCTAATATTTTTTAAAATAATATTTTGACAGGAAGAACATTTAGACAACAAATATTGATGACTCCATCCCAATGGGGTTCTTAATGCTATCCACACACACACACAAATATACACATATACATGCATGCATATGTGTGTGTTTATTTGCCTCAGTCAATGAGTTTCCAGAAGTAGCACCTCTAGTCATTGTGATCAGTGAAATACATTTTGAACTAAGGCTTAAATTTACATATCAAATCCAGAGTGCAGCAGAATTGTGTGTTTTTGTCATTTTTATTAACATTTGGCATATCACTAAAATTTCGCTATAAGTCAGAAATTAGAATCCTAGATCTGTCACATTGTCACAGTGGGCAATTCATTTGACAGCTTAGGACTTGACTCTTCATTTGAAGATAAAAGCTGTTATATTGGATGATCATAAAAAGATATCTTCAAGTTCTAAACATATGTGTTCATGATTTCTTTTTGTCTTTTAGGATTAGCTGATATATTTATATCATATATTTGCAGAGTTGTTATCCTTTTATTTAATGAAGTTAGAACATTGAAAAGTCACCTGAATAATGAGGGAGAGCTAGCAAGGTAGCCACCAATAAGAAAAACTTAGAAGAAATTGATGACATCCATATATTTTTGTCAAGACAAGTACTAAGTTCAATGAATCTAGAACTTCTGAAAATATTCTCTTGTACATGAGTCGCAGGGCACCATTTCCCTGTATTGAACATAATACTGATAAAAACAAGGCTATTCTCATTAGTTTTTTTTTTGTTTGTTTGTTTTTGTTTTGTTTTTTTGCCATGGGCCCCAAGAAAGGATGTATGGTATTAGTGTGACACAATAAATCCTCTTTGGGGCTGGATTTATTTGAAAACTAGAAAGGTCTATGTGTTTCTCATTGTGAGAATACACTGGGGCATCATTGAGCTTTATACAGTTTTCCTTTTTCAGTATAAAACAAACATTATCATTTAGACATGACAGCACGTATACTACTGTTTATTCATTCATCAAACTTATTAAGTGTTTATGTGCAGAATACCATGCTTGAGACAAATTTGAACTAAAACAGAACTTGTTTTTACAGAAATTACCAACCTGGAGAGGGAATCAAATACATACTCAGACAATATTTCCTGATAAATTGTTAGAGACATAGGATATTATATATATATATATATGTGTGTGTATGTGTGTATGTGTGTATATATACACACATATACATACACATATACCTATGTAACATGTATTGAAGGCAAAATGTTTTGTTAACATATCATCAACCAATTTAGTAAATATTTATTGTCTACTATGAGCCAGGCCCTGTGCTAATCTCTGAGAATACAAAAAGAGTCAAAATATAGTCCCTGCCTTCAAGCAGCTTGAAATCTAATGAGGAGATGACATGCAAATACATATATTCAAAGTAAGCCATATAAACAACAAACAGAAAGTCACTAACAAAGCAAAAGCACTGGAAGTAAGAATGGTTTAAAAAAATTTCCCAGAGCTGAATAGTAAATTAAAGAGATTATAGATAAAAGGAGAGGCAGCAATAAATACTACAATTGCATATTTCTATTGACAAATACATGAAATATTAATAATAAATGAGTTGGTCTAAAATTAAATACATAATATAGAACTTTATAGCATAGGTGCATTTTCAAAGAGTGTATCTACTAAGGTATACTCACAATGTTTCTAACTAAATATTACAGGGAATCCTGCTTCTCCTACATTTCCTGAGACCTTGAAATTATTTACACTTTTTACAAAATTCACACATCACTAACCACAGCATAATCTACATTATACTTGTAGTAATTAAATTTTAGTAGCAGTAATTCTGTTCCTCCATTTCTTGCTGACTAATAGTCTAATAGCTTTATCTGATATTTTCTCTGTCATCTCCCTCTTCCAATTGCCCCGAGGGCACTACCATTCTAGCCTTATTAAATATTATTCTCCTCTAACCACACTCCATGCTTCTGTTCTAATCCAGACATGATCATAATACTTCTTGATTCATGCTGTTTTCTTAAATTCATAATGCCTGACCTCCTTCTCTTTGCATCTTGAATTATGTTTAAGTTTCACCAAGGCTTCAATTTGAAGTGGTGTATGTGTTTTTTTAATTCTCAGGATTTTTTAAAGTTAAAATAATTGATTGACTTCATCTACCATTTAAAATATTCTTGCATTTGACAGGCAAAATCTGTCCACGAAAGGGATTTTAAAACAAATTAACATTTGTACACCAAGGAGGAAAAGGAGAGAATCTACACAAAAGCTTCATGCCTAAAGGAGATTAACTGAAGAACATACTCAAAGTCAAATGAAGCCTCCAGAAATCTAGGAGTTAAGAAGAAATACCACAGAGATGTCACAGAGAAAGAACAATACACATCTTTGGAAGGATTACTCCTCATGAATAAATTAAAAATATATGTTGAATTGAAGTACACATATACATGTATTTTAAATATATTTTTACAATATTTAAAATATATATACATATACACATTTTTAAATATCTTTTGTTGTAAAAATTCTTCAAAATACTTTAAAAACATAAATAAATTTGAAATCATGAGATTTAAATTATCAAGTTATTTTTCTTCCAATTTATGTTTTAAACATTCAATTATAAATTAATCTAATTGTTACATGACATCTTTTGATGTTAATGAATAAAAGATATAACTTTTTATTTCACAAATTTCTCAAATTTAAATAGTGAAACCAATACCTCACTCCTCATCTTCATCTCTCAGTATTTATCAGTAAGAAAGCCTACCTAGCCCAGAAGGAACTATATAAATGTCATTGGAAAAATCTTCATAAATCTTCAGTTTCCTCAAACCTCTATTTCCCAGTTGAAGTTAAGATTGTCAGGAGACCTTAGGAAGGTGAACTGTGATCTCTGATGAAATTATCATTATGTAAGAACTCTATTCCCACTACATCTGCCTTTTTGTTTTGGAAGTGAAAAAATGAAATGTATAAGATAAGCAGAGGGGACTGATCTGTGATATTCATCACAATCTCATTACATATTCTTTAGTTACAATCCAGTCCTCTTCCAAACTTAGCATTTATGTTCAGGTCTTCTCTTTTAACAAGGTTCAGAAATAAGTTATCATCCTTAACTTCTCATTTTCATTCACCCCACATATATAAAGCAAATGTCATGTCTCTTTCCCTAATTTGTCTCCCATCTGACTTCTCAGAGTAAAGATAAGATCATCACCTTTCACTTAGACTGCTACAATAATCTAAAAAATTGGTTTTCCTGTTACTAGTCTCTTACCTTTCCAAACTATGTCTACACTGCTGCCAAAATAGCTTACCTAAAGGCTAAGTTGGACTCACCATGTCACCACATAGGCTCTAATTAATAAGCTCTAATACCTTTGTTTAAAACTCCTCTATTTGCCACTTAAGCTCTTTCATTAGCTTGCCTGAATCTACCTTTTCTAATTGATAATACACAATCCCCCTTTGTGCTCTCCACTATTTTGTCAGCATTTTCTTTGGGCCTTGTCATTATATGACAAGTACAACCAAAAACATAATTAAAATATCAAGCCATGAAGAGGCAATGAAAGTATATCATTTGTTATGCAGAACTATACCATCTGAGTTGGACCATTATATATCTTTCAATAAAAATGGTATAAAAAAAACATTTGTTCAATTGGCTAGCTATATAGATCAAATTAATTGACAAATTGCTAACAAATATTATTTACCAATCTATCATAACTTCCAGTGCATTCACAATATTTTATGAAAGTAAGGAAAAGATAATGTAATCTCATCGTCCTCATAAACAAAAAAATTACCATTAATAAAAATTATTTTTCTTCTTTATCCTATTTTTAATTTTCCTTTTGTGTGTATCTCATAATTTGCATAATATCCTATTTAAGTAGTATGCTTGCATAATTCATAAATAAATAAATGCATAATGGAGGCACAGGTTTAAATACATTTTACTGATGAGACCTATAAAAACAAAACAAAACAAAAATTAAAAAAGAAAAGAAAAACAACTTTGGAGACCACTGATCTAGAGAATTAATAATTGATGGTAGACCTGATAAGGAGACAAATATCGGTTACATAAAAGTCACAGCTTCCTAACAACTGGCCAACCCATTACATGGTTCCCTCATTATTTCAGGTGTTCATATAGAGTCTAGATTCTCATCGGTGAGGGGTGCTGTAGAGTAAGTTCAATTTTTTTCATCAAATTTAGATGATATTACCTCTAAAACATCTTGGAACCATAAAGGTGTTATGTTAGAAACACCTCCAATATTATTCCTTTATATTCATATGTCACCCTAGTTCAATCCTTCCCAATTGAAGGGAATCCCTTCACTTTCCATTTCTTTGTCACCACATAAAGACCTGCTATAAATATTTTTGCATATTTAAGTTTTTTTTCCCTTTTTAATATCTATTTAGGCTACAGACCTAGTAATGGTATTGTTAGTTGTAAGAGTATGCATAATTTGACTCCCCATTGGGCACAGGCCCAAATTACTCTTCAGAATGATTGGATTACCTCACAAATTTACCATCAGTTCATTAGTGTCCCAATTTTTCCACATCTTTTGCAACATTTGTTATTTCCCTTTTCTGTCTTATTAACCAACATGATAGATGAAAGGTGAAATCTCAGAGTTGTTTTAATTTGTATTTCTCTAATCAAAATTATTTGGAGAATTTTATATGACTAGAGATAATTTTAATTTCAACATACCACATATGGTGGTAAAGAACTAGAAATTGAGGGGATGCCTATAATTGGGGAATGGCTGAACAAGTTGTGGTATATGAATATAATAAAATGCAATTGTGTTATAAGAGATTATGAGCAGACCAATTTCAGAAAAACCTAAAAATCTTATATTAACTGATGGTGAGTTAAGTGAACTGAATCAGGAGAACACTGTATATATAGTAACAAACAGCACCATTGTGTGATGATCAACTTTGATGGAATTTACTCTTCTCAGCAATACAATGATCTAAGATAATACCAAAAGACCAATGATAGAAAATGCTACCCACAACCAATGAAAGAACTATGAAATCTGAATGCAAATCAATGCATATTATTTTCACTATTTTTGAGGCTTTTCTCTTTTGTTCTATTTCTTCTTTCACAGAGTGGCTTATGTGGAAATATATTAATATGATTGCCCATATATAACTGGGCAATATATTTAACTTATATCAGATTGCCTGCCATCTTGAGGAAGAGGTATTGTAAGTGAGGAAGGAGTAAAATAAATGGAATTCAAAACAATATCAAAAATTAATGTTGAAACTAAGTGTATATGTCATTTTAAAAATACTATTTCATAAATAAATCATTCATATTTTACATATCAGTAAATTTATGCAAAAATTACAAGTCATTAGTAGAACAAAGCAGAGGGTCTATAATAAAGTAATTTTATCTTTTATAAAAAGCAGGTTATATGCTTAAAAATATGCTTTATAGAACTATCATTACTATAAACAGGTAACTAAAAAAATATGGAAAGTTTTAAATGCTTTTAAGGGTAAACATTTACCTCAGACAAAAACATTGTAATTCATTATAAAATGATTGTCACGATTTTTGGAAATTTCATTTTGGTGTATTATTCAAATGACAAAATGGAATTTCACATATCTGACATGTGAGTTACTTTAAGAAATTTAGGAAATTGAAAAAAGTAGATTGATCACTAAAGTTTATTTTCCAGTGTTCCAAATACTGGGAACTGAAATGGAAATGCTCTAAAAGAATGAATTTCCTATCATTAATAGGTGTACATGCATATATTTACATATGGATACATTAAAATCCCATAATTCCTGAGTTTTAAAAGATTTTAAGTAATTTGGTTCAACTTCCTCCCAAACATCAAATACATTTTATAAGCATCTACAGAGTTGACCATCCAGCCACTGATATAACACTTTCTCTGATGAGAAATATATGATTGAGGAGTTCAAACTGAGTGGAACTTTTCTTAGATTGAGGCACAATATCTTGCATTGTAACTTTCAAAACAAAAAAGCATCATGGCATATTAGATGATCAAGATCCTGACAATAAATGGATAATCTAAAACATTTATTAAAGATCAAGCACTGTGCCAAATTCTAATTCTCTAAGAGTTCAAATTTTAATGAGACAGGGGAGATAGCATGGCAGGACACATGGTAAGGTGTCCAGAGGACATGCTGCCTGGAGTGCCCTGGTTTTTCTGCCTGATTTGTCTGTCTTTGTGTTCCAGAACTGTTTGTCTATTTGTCTCTTTTTGTTTTGAGTGTGGTAGTGTCTACTGAAATGGTAAATTGTGAGTCCATGGCTCTCCAAGGGGGAGAGCCCCTGAAGTAATTTTTTATTTGGGCTGTCTTGTATTTTCTTTCACCTGGGTATTTCAGTAGCTACTTAATTCCTGGCTACTATGATACTAACAATTTTTTACATTTCAGAGGGTGCAGTAGCAAAGAGCATAGCAAGTAAGGAAAATCATCAATTTGTCTGCTGAAGTAGATATGTAAAATATTATTTTATACTGAAGAGAAAGGCCAGTACTCTTTCATTGTGTGCTTCTTGAGCTGTTAGTTTTATAATGGATTATAGGATAGCACCATCCCTATTTTTACCATTGGTCTCTCCAGCCCTACTATCCTCTTCATACCCATTTGAGATCTTGGCCATGAATGAATCTCCATCACAGACATTAAAGAAAGTGAGCAGATCTGCACTGATGACAGAAAATGGTTTTCAGGTCCTTCCGGGCTAAGGGTATAGTCAACACATAGATACCAGTTTTGGAAACTGAGTTTCCAACAACTTAAGATTTGAATTCTAGTCCCACTTCATACATGCATGCCAGTTGTGTTACTGTGGGCAAGTCAATAATTTTCTAATGCCTTCAGAAAATTACCTTGCCCTGATATTTTACAACCAGAAGGCAAAATACTCCTGGAAACAATCCACCGATCACCTCCTGAAAGAAACCCAAAAATTAAGTCCCCCAGAAATATCGTGGCTAAATTCCAGAACTATCATACCAAGGAAAAGATATTACAAGAAGCCAGAAAGAAACAATTTAAATATCGGGGAGCTACAATTAGGATCACACAGGACCTAGCAGCTTCTACTTTGAAGGATCGAAGGGCCTGGAATCAGATATTCCGAAGGGCAAAGGAACTTGGATTACAGCCAAGAATAAGTTACCCAGCTAGAATGAGCATTATCTTCCAGGGAAGAAGATGGTCATTCAATGATATAGGAGAATTTCACCTATTTCTACTGAAAAGACCAGAACTGAACAAAAAATTTGATCTACAAACACAGAACACAAGAGAAACATAAAAAGGTAACAAGAAAAAA
>JAJPUD010013439.1:0-44375 GCA_023553655.1 Myrmecobius fasciatus
GAGGAAAAAAAGGAGGAAGGGAGTGAGGGAAGAAAGAAGGAAAGGAGGGAGGGTTGGTGGGAGAGAGAAAGAGAAGGATGAAAGAAAGGAAGGAAGGAAGGATGGAAGGAAGGAAGGAAGGAAAGGAGGGAGGGATGGCAGGAGAGAGAAAGAGAAGGATGAAAGAAAGAAAAGAAGGAAGGAAGGGAGGATGGAAGGAAGGAAAGGAGGGAGGGATGGCACAAGAGAGAAAGAGAAGGATGAAAAAAGGATGGAAGGAGGGAAGGAAGGAAGGAAGGAAGGAAGGAAGGAAGGAAGGAAGGAAGGAAGGAGGGGAGGGAGGGAGGGAGGGAAAGAAGAAAGAGGGAGGGAGGGAGAGAGCATTCAGTAAGTTCTTGCTATGAGTAAAGTACTGTGCTAAATGCTGGAAACACAAATAGAAAGCAAAACAATCCAGGAATTCAAGGAGCTCATATTATAATGGCAAAAAACATTACGTAATGTGATTTTGGATTATATTTGGAATATAAAGTGAATATGGAACTGAGCAACCATATTCAAACAGTATTAATGAATTGGATGATTACCAATCTGTTGGATAGTTTTGGTGACATGCTACAAAGTTCAGTCTTTAACTTTATCCTTTGCTTTCATGCATCCATCTATATTTCCATGTGAAGTAAGATAATGCAATAGTGATAAGATAGCATAAAATTGTAAAAGATAGCTAATATGTTAAATGGCAGAGTCCAGACCCAAAAGGCTCTTCATCAATAGGAATAACAAGAGAAAATAGAATATGAACAAATGTAAAGTTCTTAATATAGGTTCAAAAAAGTAGTGTTCCAGTGTCAGATTGGGGAGGTATGGATAGGCCACAGTCAGAAAAACAAGACCTTAGGATTTTATTGGGCTGAAAACTTGATATAATTAAAGCAGCCTAAAAACCTAAAATGGCATTAAGATGAATTAGCAGAAATAAAGGGAGGAAAATGAAAATCCCACTGAATTTTCCCTGGCCATGCTACCTTTGGAGTATTGTATTTTGGGATAATATGTTTTATGAAGAATACCAATAATTAATAATTTCCAAAAACAACTGAACAGAATGGCAACAAAACTCAAAAACACATCCTAGAAATAGTTGCTGAAACTGCAGATGTTCTATGTAGAGAAAATATGTAAAAGATGACAACTGTCTTCAGAAATTTCAATTCAAAAAACACTAATCAAGTATTACATGTTTTTGTTATGGTATTTTTGATGCACTGATATTCTTAAAACATCATTGAACATAATTTATTGAATTGTATACTTTGAATACTTTTGGAATACAAGAACAAAAAGCAATGGTTACTATGTTTAAGTAGCTCACATTCTACTGAAGGACCCAAGAGGCAAACATATAAATACAAAATAAATTGATGAGCAAGACAGCACTAAGAAGTTAAAGATTCCGCTAACTCTTTGAGGATAAACACTGCTTTGCTTTTGTCTTGGTATCACCAAGGCAGAGTTCCTTGAAGGAAATAGGCTCTTAATTAATGTTTATTGAACTGATTTGCATAAGATTGGATTGGATTGTTTGGGAGTGAGATTGCTACATATACCAATGTGATGGAGGGTAAGGAATAGGAGTAAGGAAAAGTTCAACTCTAGCATCAATCTATATTCTGGCCTTCTAAACCTTGCTTCAATACCTATCTACATTTTTATGTTTTTTAATACTGCTTATAAACCACATGGCCTTTAATTTTATCTAATCTTGTAAATTTGTAGTATGAGATTGAAAGATGGAAAGGCAGCCCATTAGAGAAGATTCCCCCAGTCAATATATGAGAGAATCAATTTGAAAGCTCATTTCTATATTTTTGTATACTAGTATTGTATTTTTTCATTCTGTAACTATGTGAAAATAATTATTATATAACACTATAAAATATACAAGTCACATATGATTATATTTTATATATATAGTATACACATGTTAAATGCCATTTTATTGTGTGTATAATAGCACCCACATTACAAGATTGTTATGAGAATGAAATGAAATCATATGTGTAAAGAATTTTGTAAACCTTAAAGTATTATATAAATTCTATAAATTTGTTATTTGAATGAATTATAGAGTGTGAGCTTCTGAAGATCTCTAGTATTGATTCACTCTTCTCAGCCTCACAATTTCATTTGAAATGTCTATCAGTTCATCCAATTCAACTGATTTCTTTCAATAATATGTGAGATTGTGCAAAGAAGATCCTTATGGTACCCCAGCTTCATAAAGTAATTATTCCTGAACCATGAACACGCATTCAAGGCTAGGAACTTTGAGAAGACCATGGGACAACCAGATTGACAGAGAAGTCTCTAACATGCCAACTTGCAATGAGATAAAATGTTGATGATATAACACAAAAGAACTGTGCTACAGAAATAGCAGGGGAATAATGCAATTAGTGCCTCTACTCATTGATTTATAGACCCAAATTTCCAAAAGCACCACAGAACTAGAATCCCATAGGCATAATGTCATGCTACATAATCAATTCACAGGGTGACCCCACAGCATCAGTCAATCACAATTAGTGGATGTTTTATAGTCATTTTGAAAAGTAGAGCTTTTAAGACAGCACTTAGCCAAATGTAATTATGTATGATGGTAGTGGAAAGATGCATTTGGGCTATGTTTCTACAAAGACAAACTGATGGTAGTGGGTTCAATTCGTTTAGAAATTCAATGCCATATTTGTCTTATTTTCTGTTCCAACTGGTACCATGAGTTGACTTTTCTTTCTAGTTCTCCTAAAATAGAGTTCAATAGTTTACTTTTCACCCCTCCTCTCCTCTTGGCCAGCAGATGGTCATATACTTGACTGAAGAGCAGACAGTCTTCATTAACAGATTAATTTTTAACATTCCCTTATACTTTTTTGATGTGTTAGTTTTACTAAACTGATTTTTTTAACTCTTTTTAAAATTCTTTATTGTAAGGGATAATTCTCTGGGAAAAGAGGGGGAAAGAACATATTAAGAAACATAAGTGATATAACAACAAAGAAATCATTTTTTAATCTTGTAGAAGTAAATCTCCTGTGGCTCTTAACAGAAATATCTGATTTAATAAAGAAGGGTTCATGAAGTGGTTGCTGATTTTGGAACATGAATTTATCTCCATCAAATTCTATTTTTTTTGCTGAGGCAATTGGGGTTAAGTGACTTGCCCAGGGTCACATAGCCAGATAATATTAAGTGTTTGAGGCACTTATACCCAATATAAATCAAAAGAAAAAGTAAAGATAAGTTTTCAAGAAGTTTGATGAAGAGTAAAGTCTCTGACCCAGTTTTCTCCTCTCTATACATCTTGTGGGTTACACTCTTATGCATTCACCCAGGTACAGAATAGCAGGCCCTAGTCTCACTTCTATGACTTTTCTACACTTTCCTTTAGGATGAAACAGATCCAAAAATGTCCCTTATTTACTGGGGGATAAATATGAAAGGAAGCATCCTTCTCCCTCTATTACTCATAGAAAGATAGATTTGAACAAAATGATCCTTTCCTAATGGATTTTATGGAGACTAGCTAGACAGAGGGAAGATTGGCAATGAAACAGTTCATGTGTTTGACAGATGTAGCAGCTATATGGTATAGAGTACTGAGTTCAACCAGGAAGATGCAAATTCAAACCATGCCTCAGGCACTGACTAGCTCTGTAACTTTGGGCAAGTCATTTGATCTTTCTCATTCTAAGGGTGTTTTTACATGTAAAATGTGGCTAATGATAGCACCTGCCTCACAGAGTTGTAGTAGGAATCAAATGAGATAAACATGTGAAATGCAGTGCAAACTATAAAGTGCTCTTACTATTGCAAATGATATTATATGTTTTAAAAGAATAAAAGGAGATAATCTAGCATTGTTTGATACAGTGCTTAGACTCTGAGTCAAGAAAACCTGGGTTTGTCTTCCACTTCTGACATTTACTAACATGGACAAAACATTGTTATTCTGAGTCTCAGTTTCCTAATCCATAAAATGGGGAATGCATAAAATGGGGAACTCATAGTTCCAATCCATAAATGTGGGTTTTGTCAGCCTCAAATGAGAAAATGTCTATAGACGCACTTGGCAAATTATAAAGTGATAAAGAAGTAGCAATTTTATTATAAATAAAGCTTATGGGACTTGTTTTAATTAATTAGCAGCTTGCATTTATATAGTGTTTTGAGGCAGTTGGTTGACTCAGTGGATAGAGCACTGAATTTGGATTTCTATTTGCCTTAATCCACTGGAGAAAAAAATGGCAAATATCTTTACCAAGAAAATATCATGAACAGTATGGTCCACGGGATCACAAAGAGTTGACCTGACTAAAAATCTGAACAACAATATAATGCTCCCAGGTTTTCAAAATGCTTTACAAATTTTATCCTCACAATAGCCTTGTGAAGTAGGGGCTATTATTACCCTCATTTTACAGATAAGGAAACTGAGACAGACAACATTTATGTGAATTAGGGTTACACAAGTAAAACGTGTCTGAGATCTCCATCCACTGCACCATCTGTCTATGTTTTAAACACATTACTATGTCTGTGTCACCCTGAAAATGATTTTTGTTAAAGTGGGGAATAACAATCTGAGGGGCTACCTAGTTTCAAGATGTGTTTCAGCTCAGAGGAGAACACTGAGCAGAATGAACTGCAGGGAGAGAGGAATCATTCTTAAACCATATTAGCAATAAGGATATTAAGTCCAAACAGGCATCCATTGTTGATAGTACACTGTTGGATAGCATCTTTCATAATGAAATACATGGACACTGTATTTTCCACCCAAGAGGAGGGACAAAGGTTAATGATGTTCATTTCCCCTGTTTGGTTGTGATATTCATGGGGCTAACTTTATGTCCTTTCTGTTGCTGTAAAAACAATATAATCTCCTTCAAGTTCTTAATCAAAACAACCAAACAAATCCCAAAGAGCCCCTTAATATCTACAGAATACATATTTTTAAAAACCGGATCCATCATTTAGACATAAGATCAGTGGATTATGACTTTAATGACACAAGAAAGATGAATCATAACTTTGCAGCTTATTACTGCTGTGATCACAGTGTACCCAAGCATATTGTATCAAAAGAGATGCAGAGAACATTTGTCATATGTTTGATGAAATGTAAAAATAACAAAACCAAAAATTCATTTCTTGGACATATGGGAAAAATATGTATACAGATTCACATGGAACAAGTCAATGATACCATTTAGGGGAAACAAACACTTGAGGAACTATTGTCTTAATTCTGTACCTAAGTAACGACAAAATTGCATTTCCTTGAAGGTAGGAAGAGGACCTCTTCCTGCCCTTCAAATATTACCCTGAAACCAACACATCCATCAACTCCAATACCTTTCTATGTAATTCTCTGGAGAGCCACACAAAGATGTTATTGGGGTCATAAAGGGCATCTGAGAATGTCCATAGGAACAAGGGAGCATTCTTCCTACAGGATTTTGAATACCTCTTGCCATATTCCTCCATAAACGAAAAGAGAGGGAGTCTCTCCATGTCTTCTACTCTTTCTATACCACCTTCCTCTCCCCCAGTCTAACCCATTCCCACTAATAGTTCTTAGAAAACTTGCCACTGCTGCCTAAGGAGTTTATCTCTGTGAGGAGGTTCTTTAGTTTTAGAGTGAAAAAGCCAGTTTCCTGCTTTCTGACAAAAAAAAAGTGCTGACAAAAAAAGTGATATTTCCACTCTATAAATGAAATACAAATTTTATATAACTTATCCAGTAGCACCTAAAGAACTATTCTTTTCTTAGTACTTTCAAATTATTTTCAGATGTTATCAGTTTACTCTGATGAGGATTTAAGGATGTCTTAAGTATAGGAATGAAGACTTAAGCAATGTTTCCCTATAATATGTGCATGTGTATATACACAAAAAGGTACATATATATTTAATTTGTAATTGTCATTTGTTTATAATATTAAAATTACTGTATATAAGAGTGAAGAAAAAGGAGAAGGAAGAAGAAGATAAGGGAATGGACTCATGATTTCATTGGAATTAATACTTTCTATCAACACAGGTCAGTACCTTCTCCCTAAATTATAATTTTAAAGATTGCCTGATTAAGTGATTTGCCTAAAGGCATAGAACCACTATGTAACAGAGGCTGGGCTTGAACCCAGGTCTTCCTGGCTCCCAGATCAGTTTTCTAACACATATACTGTGAATGTATATTCACATACCCCATATGCATACATACACAGAGACAGGTCACAATAGCTAGATAGCATGTCAGGCCTGGAGTCAGGATGACTCATCTTCCTGAGTTCAAATCTGACTTCAGATATCATGTGACCCTAGACAAGTCACTTAACCCTGTTAGCTTCAGTTCTTTAACTATAGACTGACCTGGAGAAGGAAACAGCAAACCATTCCAGTATCTTTGCCAAGAAAAAAAATTGGATCATGAAAAGTTGGATACAATTGAAAATACTGAAAAAGTATATGTGTATATACCTATCTTTGAGAACAGAGAGGAAGAGGAAGAGAGACAGAGAGAGGGGGAGAGAAAGAAAGAGGGAGGGAGGGAAGGAGGAAGAGGGAGAAGAAGGAGAGGGAAAAGGAGAGAAAGAGGGAGAGAATTAATGAGTGGTAACTCCACCTATTGCATGGAACCTTTCACACCGGTAGTTTAGATAACTATTGACCCCTGAGATGGCTTACTCACTTCAACATCATATAACAGTGCTAAGTCTAGGGTAAATACCATGTGACTACATTTTAGTTTTCTTGATGGTCCTAAGAGTAGCTCTCTTATGAGGGAAAAATCATTCTGAACACTTGAGCCCCAACCAGTGTGCTCCCAGTTACATGAACAAGCCATTTAGAATATTTATGAAAACAGATACTTTTATTTTTTGAATATAATCATTAGCACAAGGCAAAAGAAATACTACTACTATAGATACCTATATATTAAAGCAAATGAAGAAATAATAAATATATCACGATTCACATATAAGCTTAGGTAATATCTTTCATCTATGTCCATCATGGATTGGGGACAGGGGTATCAGGAAGAGTGTATACTTGGTAAATGCATAGCAGGGAAACTCATGAGTGAAAGAAATTAATGTTCTTTGAATAACTCAAATATTCAGGAATATCGCTAATAAATCTGCTTCTCTGCTAAATGTTTCTCTTCTGTTCCTTAGTAATCTTCATTAGATGAATTCTCTTCTTTTTTATTTTCCAATCATTGAAGTATTCACAAATTCTTTCAATTTATAATCATTCTCAAAAGGGAACTGAGGAAGAATTAAGCTTTCAACTTAACTAGCATTCCCTTTAAGCTAGATAAGAAAAAATTACATTAAGCTTCCTCTCTTTGGGCCATACAGACACTCTATTCACTCTAACCATACACTTCACTAATTGACTATATTAGTTTGTAGCAAACAAAGATCACAGCAAAGCAACTCAAATTAGCTTTTTGAAGAAGGGAATGAAGTCTAGCCAGCTCCTCACCTACCAAGATTCTGCATGATCCAAGTAGATCTCAACATCTTTTCCTAAGTTGCAAAACAACTGCAAAATTTATCTCCCTCCTTCTTTACCCTTTCCAACAATGAGATTTTACCTTTCTCAAACTCAAACACTGTCAAGCAAAATCTGACAGTGAACCTCTCTTCAACAAATCAAGTGAAGCCTTTGATTGCTATTGTTATTGCTTCCTCATAGAATTCAAACTTGGCTTGTCTTTCATCCCCTTCTATTATTTCAATATTCAACCTTTACTTGCCAAGTTCTTCAGTTTTCATTCTTCACACATTACTCTGAATGATTTAAATAAAAGCCTCCTGACTTTTCACTTTTGAGATAAAAACTTGGCAAATTTCCCTTATGAAATCAACAAATATTTTTTAATCATCTCATAGTCTCTATGAGATAATTTATATAATTTATGTAAAGTTTTCATTTAGTGAATTTGGCATTTAGAACTTAAAATAGGTTCATGCAAATGAGTGAAGATGGCATTTCATTCATCTATTCCATAGTCTTCAAAGAAGTCAAACTTTTTCTCTTCATACTTTAATTTTATTCAGTTTCATAAGTAAAAACTCCTTCTCTATCTCCTTTAAAGCATCAAACTGTTCATAGAAAAATAGGCATTACCTTACATAATTTTCAAGCTGATCTAAATCTTTATGCCACAATTCTTCTTTAAATATATTAATTTGTTTTACAAGCATTTGTTATTTCTTCTTTCTACTTTGCCTCCCACTGAACAATTTAAAAGTTAAGACTAAAATTTTAATGACAAATATGTGTAGTCCAGCATAACAAATTCCCACATTAGCTCTGTCCAAAAATGCTTATCTCATTCTGAATCTTAAGTCCATTACCTCTTTAATAGGAGGTGGGTAGCATATGCCAGCTTCAGTCTTATTTATCTGGACTTATTTATCATTACACTAATCAGAGGTTCTAAAATTTTTCAAAGTTCTTTTTCTGAATATTGTCAATGTAAAATTGTTCTCCTGATTCTGCTTTCTTCATTTTCCATCAATTCATAACGGTGGTCATAGTTTCTTCTGATTATCACTTTGTTATTTATTACAAATCAGTAAAGTTCCATTATATTCACATGTAATACATTTAGAGCTATTCTTTAATAAAGAATCAGCCTCAATTTCCAGTTTGGGGCATCTATGAAAAAAAGCTACCATAAAGATTTTTATGCCCGTAGACTTTTTTTTTCCTTTTCCTTTGGTATCTCTAGTGTATATGCCAAATAGTGATATAGTTGAGTCAAAGGGTATGCAGAATTTGAATACTTTTTAGATATAATTCCAACTTACTTTCCAGAATGGCTAGATCAATGCAGAGCTTCACTAAGGGTGCATGAATAAGCCTATTTTCCTGAAGTCCTTTCAACATTTATCATCTTCCTCTCTTCTTTCATCATTAGTCAGATGGGTATTCCTCTAATTGTTGGTGATTTAGAGCATTTTTATATAGTTGTCAAAAGTTTAAATTATTCCTTTGAAAGCTAATTATATCATTTGAACCCTTATTGGGAAATGGTTCTTAGCATTATAAATTTAATCAGGTTTTTTTTGTATTTTGAATATAAACCTTTTTGTTTTTGGAGAAACATGATGCAAAGATTTTTTCCTTAGTTAACTTTCCCTTGTAATTTCAACTATATTAGATAGGTTTGTACAAAATAATTTCAACCTTACATCAGCAAAATTTTTATTTTTGTAATCTCCACAACTTCTTCAGTTATGAATGCTTTTCCTAAGAATTGATCAAAAAGATTATTTTTATATGCTCCTCTAACTTACTTATGCGGTCACCTTTTATGCCTATGTCTGTTGTCTATAGTTTACTTTTGAATATGGCATAAAATGTTTTTTATACATAATTTCTGCTAAAAAGGTTTCCTGTTTTGGTGATAACTTTTTTCCATATAATGACTACCTTCTCCCTTTTCCCTCCTTCAGTAATTGAAGTATTTGGATTTATGTAACACAATGCCACCATGTTTGTTTACTTCTGAATGGAGGTTACTTAATTTGTTCAATTGATAGACTTCTATTTAAAAAAAAGAACTAACATCAAAACATTTTAGAGACTGCTGGGGATTTTTTTTTGTATAGTTTGAAATCTGGTACTGATAAACCACCTTTCTTCCCATTTTAAAAATTATTATCCCTTGCTATTTTTGACATACAAAAATTTTTGTTATATTTTCTAGCTCTATAAAATAATCCTTTGACATTTCGGTATAGCATTGAGTAAATAAATTATTATGTGGGCTCAATCTAAACATAAGCAATTATTTAGGTCTGTCACTTTCTACAAAGAGCATCTTATACTTTGACATAGATTAATATAATCTTTGGGTATATAAATATAATGATAGACACATTCCCCAATATCATAGCTTCTGTAGCTATTTTAATAGAATTTCTTTTCCTAACTCTTTCTTCTATGTTTTGTTACTTATATATAGGAATTCTGATGATTTGAGTTTATTTATTTCACATCCTACAACTTTGATGGTTATTATGTCAAATTATTAGTTCTTTCTCCAAGCATCTCTAAGTAAATTATTCTGTTATCTTCCAAAAGTGATAAGTTTGTTTCCTCTTTGCCTATCCTTATTTCTTTAGTCTCTTTTACCCCATTTTTGTCACAGCTAGCATTTCAAACATTACTTTAAAATATTGTTAATTATAAACATCTTTGCCTTACCTTGTACCTTTGGGAAAACCTCTAATATTTGCTCTTAAATTTAGATAGAAAGCTCCATTCCAATTATGTTCAGAGTTTTTTATGGAAATGGGTACTTTTCTCAAAACTCTTTTTAACACATGTTGATATAATCATATGGGTTTCATCACTTATATTATTAACATGGTTTATTACATTTCCTTATGTTGGATACAGCATTTATGGTATGTATTATGGTTGGATCTAGTATTTATCATATCCAATATTGTCATAATGAACAATCTTTCCAATATATGGCTGCAACCTACTTGCTAATATTTAATTTAAGATTTCCATATGTTTCAGTGCTTGATAGAATTCACTTGGTCCTACGGTGTTTTTCTTTGTGAATTCATTTGTGGCTCATTTTATTTCTTTTTCTGATATTGGGCTATTTAAATATCCAATTTCTTTTGTTAATCTGGATTTATTATACTTTTCTAAATATATATCTATTTCCTTTATATTTTCAGTTTCATTAGCATATAATTAGAAAAAAACTTTTGTTCTCTTTTCAATTGTTGTTTCTTTTTAATTTTTTTAATAAGGATAATTTCATTTTCTTTGTCTTTTAAAAAACAAGTTACCTTTAAAAATTTAGTTGAAACATTTTGATTTGCTGTTGTTGAGGTTTGTTTTTGTTTTTGTGTTTGCCACATTCCCAATTCATACCTTTATTCTTTCTAGCTTGTTGATAAAAGTGTATGGGGAGAGACATTTTTTCCTATCTTATAAGTTTTGATATTGTATCTCATCATCAAAATTTTATTTGATGAATTTTCTATTGCTTCTATAATTTTTGTGACCCACTAGTTCTTTAGAATTATAGTATTTTATTTCTGATCACTTTTCAATTCTTTCTTCAAGAGTCTGTTATTAAATAATAATTAAATCTGATACTAGAACAGATGATAAATTTTTGTAAAGGTGCCAAATACAGCTAAGAGGCATTTATATTCTTTCCTACTTCCATTCAGTAAATATCAGTTCTATTGTTTCTGAAAATTTGATTAAGATCTTTAACTTCTTTTTGCACTCAACTTTATGGTAAGACCATTCTCGCCTAGGTCATCTTGCTCTGTGCCTCAGGCTTCATAATATTTTTCCAGCATGCTGACTATTACAGAAATGCAGTAGATCAGCATTTCTTAAACTGAAATATCTGAACTTTTTAAAAAAATAATTTTGATAACTGAATTTCAAAATAATTGGTTTCCTTTATAAGCCAATGCATTTTCATTTTTACATCTAAAATAGTATACAAAAAAGATTTCTGTTGGCCCCACCTACCTGCCAAAAAGGGTCCACCACACACACACACACACACACACACACACACACACACACACACACACACACAAACACATGTTAAGAATAAAAGAAATAGCCAATATGAAACAAGGAACACAATTCATAGTCAAAGCTACATTTCAACGTGAAGTTTCCTTAAGGGAATGCAGTATTCCATCATCATCCACAGAAACCATTCAAACCAAGGGCACCTTGATATGCTCTGGCAGTTCAATCACTGTCAGAACCCTTGGGGCACTATTTTAATAGGTTCAACTTTTCTATCACCTATTTTTCCAAACAATGCAGTCATGGGCAGATACACTATTACAAAAACTTAAATTTAGTTAACTGGTAACTCAATCACCCAGACTGACCCTTTTAAAGAGTATAAACTTATAAACTTCTATTAATCAGAAGGAGTTGGGTTTGAATCATGCCCCAGAAACACTATTCAAATACAAATTATACAACTGTGTGATCAGTTTATTTGTAAGACATTAGCTATAATGGCACAAAACACTTTATTGCTATGGGTCTCATTTTCCTCATGTTTAAAATGAGGGAATTGTATTACATGGCCTCTAAAGTGCCTTTCAGCTTGAAATCCATAGAATCCTATAAAGTGAAGCTACAATTATAATTAAAATAAAAAGCTCCTAAATTATACTTTTGGTGACTGCGCCCAAGATGAATTCCTGGGCTTGCTTAGATAAGCCCAGCTTGCTCTGCTCCCTACGCATAGCGATCTTTCCAGCAGTATCAACCTTCAAGGCTCTCCCATCCCATTTCCATTTTCTGGTACTTTTTATACAGAGCTCCAGAATTTCTAATAATAAGAACAGCTAGCATTTATATAGTGCTTTAAGGGTGTGCAAAGTACTTTATAGATATTATCCCATTTTACTCTCTTAATAACCCTAGAAGTTTATTATTTTCTTATTTCATAGAGCATGAAATGGAGGCCGATAAAAGTCAAATGACTTACCCAGGATCACACCATTTGTAAATGTCTGGCCTGGATTTGAACTCAGTTCTCCCAAACTCCAGCTCCAGTATTCTAATTTTTGTTCTGTCTGAGGTTACTGGCTTATCTCTGAGAGATTTCTCTGGATCTGTGCCCAATGGCCTCATATCTCCTTTGATCAGGGAATTCTCACATTCTTGGCTTCACGATTCACTGTCTAGGTTGAAGAATCCCCTTTCTCTGGTTTGTCTCAGGACATTGGTCAGACAAAGCACATGTACTGAACCCCTTCATAATGTCTCTGTTCTCTGTCTCTTATAACAATGTCTTTTCAGCTGAGTGCCCACTGAAGAATTTGAGCATCATACCTTTCAACATAAACTTTTACTTCCACCTGCAGTTTTTCCAATACTATCATTAGGGAAATTTATAATTTTCTTGACATGAACCTGAAAAGACCCTATGAAGGAGGAGGAGGAGGAGGAAGAGGAAAAGGAGAAGAGGAAGAAAAAGAAGACAAAGAAGAAAAAGAGGAAGAACAACTACAACAACAACAAAGAAGAGGAAGAAGAAGAATAGGAAGAAGATGAGAAAGGACAATAACAACAAGAATAAGAAAAACAACAACAAAAGCAGTAGCAGCAACAAGCACAAGAACAATAAGAAAAAAAAGCACAACAACTTGGGACTAACTGTTCAGAACATTTGAATATAGAGAACTATCTGATATCTTGCCACAATTTCAGCACCAAAAGACCATTCTGCAACCCAACAGATGGGGTGACATGTCCCATAACTTAGCTTGTGAGTCCCATGACCTATTGCCTAAGATTTTACTTACTCCACATCACAAATATTAAATACATTTCTAGAAGAAACTTTAAAGGACATTGATTCTAACCTTTCCCTTTCCCACTCCCACCAATAAAACAGATGACGAAGCTGAGGCTGATAGAGATTTCCCAGGTTCATGCATTTTAATAAGTATCTGAGGCAAGACTTGAACCCAGGGCTTCCTGATTTCAGGCCCAGTGCCACTGAGCTGTCTCAACAGCTCTGAATGTCAACAGGCCTTGTTTTAGCAGGAAGAACTTTGCCCCAAACTATACCCTCCCCACTGAATCCTTGCCTATTGCTATTGTTGTGAATATGCAGGAAGAACATACCATCTAAGATATTCCCAACTTAGGCAAGTTAATGGAACTGCTTCTAAGGCCTAGTTAAGTGGTGAGAATAATGGCCGAGAAAGGTCATGGAAACCTCAGCACTGGTAGGGACCTTCCCTTTCTGCCATCAAAGCAAACCATTTTCTTGAGGACTAAAGAGAAATTCTAGGTCCCGAGAGGTATTCTAAAAGGTGGCTATGGCACACAAGAACACAACCACACTGGCAGGGCTTGTTCAGAGTAAATAAGATGGATTCAACCTGTGATAAAACCAACACATCTGATTAAGGAGGGCTGGGATAAGGTGAGGAGGAGCAGAGAAACGGGCTGCTGTAATTACAGACCAAAGCTTGGGGGAATTAGATTTCATAAAACAGTCATTTACTGAATAGCATATTTCATGATCCATTTCTAGGCTTTCCAGCTCAGATCCAACCCATATTTCTTGCCTCTGTCTTAATCTTTTTGTCTGATATTTCAGGAAATTCTTTCAATTAGGTTCTAAACAGAGCCAGTTTCCACACTGGATGCTCCCTCTAGTAGAGTGACCTTCCCTCGTCTCAAGGATTGCCTTAGGACTGCCTCGTGTTTGTCCTCCCAGAGATAGACCAATAGAGAGAGCTTGGTTTGACCATTCTTTGAATGTCAGCAACAACAAAACAACACGGGAAGATACTTGTACAACCTGGATATTTGTTAGCAGGGGGCATGGGAATAGAGGATTGAAACTGGCTTTAGATGATAAAAAATAAGCTCCATGAATTCCATTTGTCCCTAATACCAGAACAGCTTATATTTGAGCCAGGCTTACATTATCTCAGTGCTGTGTGTCCAAATGAGATTTACCTGTGGTTTATGAGAAAATGGAGGAAGGAGAGAGGAGGGAAGACTCCAATTATTTCTTAGCTATGAAAGTCTGGGGCTTTTCTCCCTTCCATGTTATTAGGAGAGGTCTTGGCTTTTTTGCCTCTCAAGGCCATCAGATATCCATGTGACCTGTTTATGTTTCTTAATGTATCTTATATGATTTATAATGAGGGTCATTACTGCTTTGGAGGTAAGGCACAGAGTATAAATAAAAGAATATCTAAGCAGAAATAAGCATCCTGAGAAATAATGTTGTCTTTATATATATATATATATATATGCATATATATATATATATTGTATATTATAGGGCAACGAGGTGGCACAATGTTGGGCCTAGTCAGGAAGATATGTTCTCAAATACTTAGCTGTGCAAATCATTTAATCCTCATTTACCTCAGTTTCTTCATCTGTAAAATGATAACAATAATATCATCTACTTCTTAGAGTTGTTATGAAGAACAGATGAGATAACATCCATAAATCATTTGATATATTCCTGACTTATAGTAGACACTATATAAATGTTATCTATTATTATCCTGCTCATTCAGCCTCAGAGCTACATATCATATTTCATGATTCAACTCAATCCATTGTCACTGGAGTAAATTGCCAAATAGGAGGCATTTTCATTACAAATTATGATAGAATTCACCAATGTCATAAAAAATGTCCTACCCTGAATCCAAATAAAAGAATTCCCTATTAATAATGAGATTTTCCAAATACACTTATTTAGAGATAATATTGGCCTGGTTGCATCAAAAACCAGAACATTCTAAATCTAGCTCAATGAAACCTACAAACATTGAAAAAAAAAGTAATCTACTTGCCTATGTTAGACAAAATGTGATAAATTAAGTGGGTGGGCAACCCATCTGCTATGTGTCATAATCAGGATAATAAATATTATTCACCCATTGCATCACAAATACAAAGTAAGCTGAACCCAGTTTGAATAAAAGTAGCAGAGTGGGCTGCATCCAATTTGGGAAATTATGCAGTAATTTCAATGATCTTAAACTTCTTGCTACCAAAAAAGCCCATAGTTTTAGCACCAATATTCTCCCAGGGAGGCCATCTACAGCATATGATTATGATTCATGAACCATCATGAGATTATAAGTATCACAATTGAAAATGACTCAAAGGACAGAGAAAAGATGCATAATGAGTGTAAGTAGGCTATGGTAGATTACTGATGATGATGTTTGGGAGAACTGGAATAAAAAATATCATTAAAGAGATGCAAAAACAGAGAATAGACTCAGTCAAACACATAGAATGAGTAAGAAATAATAAATGGACATCCTTAGTGCTGTAGTGATAGCACTAAAATATGAAATGAACTAACCAATCTTCTACAGCACATTTGTTGTATGGATATTCTGTGAAGAATTTACAAAAAAGATATGGAAAACAGACAGGAGGAAAGGGTATGAATGGTTATATATCTGTATAAGTGGAGAAACTACTGTTCATCATGATGATAGCATAGAATCATAGAGTTAGAGAATTTCACAGAATAAAAACTGACCTTAAGAGTAACTAAGTAATTTGCCTAAAATCACAATATTAATGAGTTTCTGAGATAGAATTTTAACCCATTTCCTTACTCCACTATGTCATGCCTAATGGATCTACCTACACATGTATTTAAAGTTACTAGAAATGTTTTCTATAGAGCAAGAATGCTCCTTTTCTATCCTTTGCCATTTTACTCCTAGTCCTGATTATTGTAAATGTTACTGGAGGATCCATGCAATCCCTTCTGAATTCTACTCTATAGATCTTTATTCGTCATTCATCCATGCACCACTGTTCAAGGTAAGTAAGTCCAGATACTAGGGCAGAGTCAAATAAGAGGATGGGTGGTAACTCTACTTTTTATGTTCCCACATAGGGAATTTTAGGTTACAAAAATGAAATTTTATAAATGGCAAAGACTGGAGCACAAGTGAAGTATCTTACTTCTACTAGCTTCTACTAATACCATCCATCATAGACCTTAAACAAATATCTAGTATCTCTATTGAATAATCCTGCACTAATAAGCACTCAGAAACTTTTTGAATGACTTTTACATCATATTCTATAAAACATCACCCTTATAATGTCATTGTTCTTCCTTGAGAATGAACAAATAACAACAGGGTTCCAGGAAAGCAATAAAAACAGCAAAAACAGCATTTCCTAGAATAGTGATCATTTTCACTCTTTTTACTTTGACCAATCTACTCCTCTGAGAAGCTTCATTTTACATATCAATGGTTCTGCTAAATCTAGAGAGAAAAATCCAAAAGGATGCAGAGGCAGGGAATCAGGAGCTTCTGAGGGCATTATAACTATCATGTAAGCTGCTGCTACACTGTCCATTTTTTTCCTGCCCAGCCTAGTCTGGCAACTGTCCAGTTTTTCCCTGCTCCCTTGTCAGTAATTTTAGTGAGATTCTTCAATTCACCATTTCTATTTCAATTCTTAAAGGTCCCTCCCATTTCTCCTCCTGTTCATCAACTCCACCAAAAATCCCACCCCCTGTGTCAACTATTTACTAAACTTTTTTATCTCTCCTGATGTCAATAAGGATCTACTAGTGCTTAACATATTTTCATGAGGATATATTATGAGCACTGAAGATAAGAAAAGAGACATGAAAGAGATTTCTTTCAAGAACAGAGGAAGACAAATACATGTGCAACTATAATATGAAAGAAATTGTAATAGAAAGGAGAGGCTCAAGTGTTATGAAAAATGAGAAACTAGTTTCCTAAACTGGGATTAATCATAGGTCCAGTTCCTAATGTATGCATGGTACCACCATATTTCTACTCTATTTGCTCAAGATTGAAATCTGTGTTATTAGGACATAAGGGATGAGAAAAAATAAAATGCCAGTCACTTCCAAGTCCTAACATGCTCTTTCCAATCATACTGACACCGTCTGGGTTTAAGTCAACCTCTCAGGCTAATTGACTACAATAGCTTTCCCTGCTTCTACTTCCCTGCAACTAAAATATATTACGTATTCTAGAACAATTAGGTAGCTAGGGTACCTAATGTGTAGATCAACTACTGCCAATGAGCCCAACACTGGTCTCTGTCCCACTATTAGGCTGCTTATTTGTTGTTTAATCACTTTTAAGTCACATCCAACTTTCTGACCCCATTTGGGTTTTTTTTTTTTTTTTTTTGGCAAAGATACTGAAATGGTTTGTCATTTCATTTTTCCAGATCATTTTACAAATAAAGAAACTGAGGCAAAAAGGTTTAAGTGATTTGCCCAGGATCACATAGCTAATATCTGAGGTAAGATTTGAACTCAGGAAATTGAGCCTTCCTGACACTAAGCCTAGCATTCTATCCACTGTATCAAACTAGCTGCCTGTAAAAGCAAATCCACAAAAGCAAAGCTAGTCCTGACTTTAGGCTCTGCATTTCAATTGTTAGGAAAAAGCAAAAAAGTAGCAGGTAAGAACTGGCTGCAGCAGAGCAATTCATCCCTTGGGAATTTAGTTACCAAAGTGACTTTTCTGGGGTGTCTGTCCCATATGCTATTTATATATGGCAGCTAGGTGGCTAATGGCATGGAACTCTGACATTATCTATCCTTGAAAAATTGATATTCCCAAAATTCTGTTTTAATCTTGTCAGTTACATACATATACCCCAAGTCAAAGATGTTCAATGGCTCCTTAAAGGAAGGAGAACCTTTGCTAGGATCCCAAGGTCAAGCCAGCTGGGACTGTCTACTAAGTTTTCACAGCTGCCATTTAACCTTCTTTTAAGGTTCTTTAAATGCAGAGGAGAAACTGTACAGTCTGTTTCCTCTCTGTTCTTTTCTTTATCTCTTCACCAGACTAGAACATCATCCTCTTTGGTATTTTAATTCAATAATTTGATAAATATTAATAAACTATTATGTGCAAAGGACTATGCTAAAGAACTTGAGACATAAGGACACAAATAAAATAACCCCTTTTCTCGGGTACTTTCCATTCTATTTAGGAGCTGGCATTTCACTTTTCATATGCTCTTTTAAAAGGGAATTTACTACAAAGCACCTCAGTAGAAAGATACAGCAGAGGGGGCAAGGAGCAGATAGAGTGATACAATACCAGCTGGAAAGGGGGAAATTTGTATGCACTATAAAAGCCCTAACAGCTAAATTCTTGCCATAAACAAGACTCTCGACCTACTCATTCCAGATTCCCTGTGCCCATTCTTTTGTTTGTTTGTTTGTTTGTTTTTCTTTTATATCAGTTCATTTCTAGTTGGCTTGCAATAGATTTGTCTGGCTAGGCTACTTCATCGCAGTCCCCTGGAATCTTTTTGTTCAGCAAAATTATAGGAGTTCTAACCAAGGCAGGCTCATTCTTCCCATATACCCAAACTTATTTACTTTTCAAATTCTAACCCACTGACCATGACCTAATGTCCCCTTGACTTCCAATGAGAAAGACTCATCCTAATTTAGATCCCACTGCCTTCTATTTTAAGGTTTCAGTGAATTGGGGAGATTCCTTTTTGTTTTATTTTTTCATACTGAATAGTATAATTGCATCCTTTTATGAACATTTATTTAGCAGGAATAGTATGCACGGAGCTAGAAATATCAGTAGAATTGTTGACCTAATACTAGATGGTTATGTCACATTCTAGATTGAAGAGTACTAAATATGGTTCTCTATTTTCATTCATATATGAAGTGGAGGGTTAGGGGGGAGATTGTGTACATGTTTTCATGTATGTGTATAAGTTCTTATAATACATATACATACACATTCATGCATGTGTGTTATATGTATATTAGATATTATATAATACATATATACATATAAACACACATATACATAAAATACATAAAATCAAAGAGAAAAATAGCAGTTTCTCCCTAAGTCATTTCATTAGATTGAATAATCCTCTAACCATTGGTCAATATTTTTTTTTTGCTTAGGCAATTGAGGTTAAGTGACTTGCCCAGGGTCACACAGCTAGGGAATGTTAAGTGTCTGAGACCAGATTTGAACTCAGGTCCTCCTGACTTCAAGGCTGGTGCTCTATTTGCTGCTCCACCTAACTGCCCCTAAATATTACTTCTGATGTAAATCAGATTTTGAATAAGTATCAACTGTGTGTCAAGGAAAATAGCACTTCCTGGTGTGTTAATTATAAGTTACAAATTACAATTAAAAATTGTAGCCCTCCTTAACTTGTATATTTCCTACCCTTATATATACTATTATACAAAATGCTAGGAAAACTCTTAACGCTTGCAATTAAAGTCCTCATTGGGAAGTCAGTTCCTTGATGTTAGTGATGAGGTTTAGCATATGGTTCTCATACTCAGAGTTTTTATTCTTCAGAAATTTTGGTCATTACTACTACTAATATGTATTTGGTTTCTATTTTCTGCTTGCTTATTTTTTATCTAGCTGGCCTAAATACATTAAGGGGAAGGGGATTCAATGTGAGATTTAGGAATAATTTTACTTGACTAGAAAATAGAATTTTTTATGAAGGGAAAATTTTATAACTAAAGAAATGAAACATGACAAAAAAAATTCTCAAACTGTTAGAAATTTTGAAGTTTCCAATTGAGTTGTCTCTGATGACTTAGCTTAGCTGGAGGGAAAAATGAAATCTTTCCCTGAAAGTGAAATTTCTACAGTTAGGGAAAGTAAAAAACACATGTATTAAAAATAAGTTTCACTTTGTAGCAGCTCTTTTTGTAGTGGCAAAAAATTGGAAAATGAGCAGAAGCTGATCAATTGGGGAATGGTTGAATAAGTTATGGTATATGAAAGTAATGGAACATTATAGTTCTATAAGAAAAGATGAATAGGCTGGTTTTAGAAAAGCCTGGAGAGATTTATATGAATTGTTGCTAAGTGAAGCAAGCAGTACCAGGAAAACATTGTACACAGCAATAGCAAAATTATGTGATGATAATCTCTGATAAACTTCGCTCTTCTCAGCAAATCAGTGATCCCTGGCAATTCCAATAAACTTTGGATGGAAAATGTCATCTGTATTCAGAGAGAGAACTATGGAGACTGAATGAGAATCAAAGCATACTGTTTTCATCTTTTTTTTTCCTTGTTTTATTTTTTTCTCATGGTATTTTCCTTTTGTTCTGATTTTTCTCTCCCAATATGATTCATATGCATGCACATATATAATTTTAAATAAATAAAAGAACAACTCCAAAAAGAGTTTTCAACATCCCTGAGAAATTATGCAGATTTCAACAAATAAAGTTTGAGAATAGAGGTATGAAGTAAATTAGAGGCTATTACATCAGATTACAATTCAATAGTTATATTATTATTTTTATTAAATTATTAAATGCATAGTATATTTGAGGACTGCTAGGTAGTTAGGGATGCAGAAACAAAAAATAATGTATTTTCTGCCTTCAAGGAGATTATAATTTATTTAGGAACACATAAACAGATAAACAATCACAAAATAATTCGAGAAGTAGAATACTAACAACTGAAGAAATTAGGAAAGGCTATTTACAAAAAGAAGTCTTTCAGAGTCTTGCAGGACACTAGAGAGGCTAAAAGACAAAGGGGAGATGAAAAGGCATTCCAAGTGTAGTTGCTAGTCTTTGCAAAAGCAGTCTGAAAAAGACACATTGATTTTATGAAACATCTAGGAGTTTCTTAAAGGCAATTTTATATCTCCATACCAATTAATACAATCACAGAAGGCCCAGATACCTCAGTTGAACAAATTACAAACACTATGAAGTTTTAAACATATAAACAAAATGGTTTATATTCTGTGATCTCTTTAAGATATCAACCTCTGAATGGATCAAAAAGATATTGGCCAACCAAATAAGTTAATTGTGCCTCTGGGAACTTTAAATATCTGGAAGAATTTTGACAGCAGAGTCAAGGTCCTGAAAGGGATTTACTTTAAGGCAATGAAAAAAGAGATTGTTAATCCCTCTATCTACTTCCTTATGACAAAATTGACCACAATGTTATATAGACTGGACCAGTAGAAGAAATATCACATCCAGAAAAAAGAAATACACCAAAGACAAATATGGTCACAGATGGAAACCAAAAATAGTTATCCAAGGAAAGAGTTGACTAGAGCAAATGTGACTCCTTGGCTGGAGAAGTCTGGCTGTGGATTCAAGAAAAAGATAACAATAACCAAATGCAACAAGTTTATCCTTTGGCTGAAAATATTGTCTCTTGTTTTTTGGAAGTGTTCTCTATGCATGTATACTACTACAATAACACTTTAAGTTATTGTATCCTTTCTGCAAAGGCACTATGTACATATATTTTTAGGGTAGTATATTCAATTTTTTCAGGGAAAGTTATATATTAACTGTTCTTATATAATTTGAGGAAATAAACCTTCAATAGAAATTAATTGAATCCTCTGACTGATCATTAGTGGGAAGCAAATTAGTAGAGACCCATGAGTGATGATATAAGAAATCCAGCCCCTCACACTTAATTGTTCACCTATCCATAAGTCTGATAAACAATAAGCTCTATGTTTGACTATTATAAATACCCAAATTAATAGCAAAAAAGGCATATTAAGGGAAATGTTATCTGCATCAGAGAAAACTGATAAATAGAAATACATATATAATGATGTTACATATGCATTACACATACACATTTAATGGCAGTCATTTCTAGGATGGGAAGTAGAAAACAAAAAAAGAAAAAAAATGAAATTTACATGATAACTTTATTATATATTTACAAGGAATAGCAAGTTGTCCATAATAGATTTGCGGATTCAAGTGCAATCATCTTTTTTAATACACCATGCTATGAAAATGCTAGTTTATTTCATAAATTAAAAAATTAACAAATAAAAAGTCATTGCTTTCTCATAACTTCATTCCAAAATGGCAGAATATGAGGCATGCCCAAAAGATTCCCCAAGCAAATACTTGGTTCCAATATCTAATTTACTCTCCTTAATAAAACACAGCTTCCTAGAACTTTTGGTGCACTGAATAGAGTGGTGGGATTAGAAGCTTTGTTGATAAGATACTGTAAAATGAGAAAAAAAAAAAAAAACAATGGTGAACTAACTGATCCTTTCAGTTTGATTGTGAACATGGAAAGACTATGGCAATTTGAGGGCATAAAAAAGTCAAAGTGAAGATGTCTGAGGATGAAGAAGACCTTGGTATTCTTATATATGATGTAAAAGGCTTATTGGAAAGAGAAAGATTGGATATAAAAAGTGAATGATCAGTGGGATAAATTCTTGGAAGACATCAGAGGCAAAAGAAACAGCAATACAAGTAAAGAGATTGTCTTAGCAAAGATCAGGGTCACTTATTCCTTAGACCAGAACAAGAGAAGAAAATAGTATCATAGAAAAGCACCAAGGCTAAATCAAATGAACTATATTCTTGGTTGATGATGAGATTAATATTATAGCATCTTCTTGGGCTTTAGTGAGGGAAAGGTGAAACTCATAGGAATTGATGAATTAGGGAAGCAGGATGGTTCCATAGATATCAAAGTCCTTAAGCAAAAGGGAAGGATTGAGGGCATAGAAGAAGGCTGCTGTCAGATATTGAACTACCTGAGAAAAGAGAGAATGGTCTAAAGGTCAGAAGAAGAATATCATAAAGGACTAGACCAATGGTACAGATGGAAGGAGGGAATTTCAAAGGAAGAGAATTTGCCAAGTAACTGCAGGGACTGGAAGGAACAGTGAAGAACAAGGAGGATGCTTAGACCTCCTCCTAAACTTCTGTGTTGTTCAGGAAACAATGAGCACATTAGACTGGTGGGTAGTCAAAAGTGCAGAGTTGTAAAAAGCCGGAGCAGAATCTATTATATTTCACCTAAAGTTAAAAAAAAAAAAAGCAAAGGTAGCACTCCTGATCTCAGATTAATCAAAAGCAAAAACAGATCTAACTAAAAGAGGAAGCAAACTACAGCCTACTAAAAGGTACCATGGATAATGGAGTAATAAAAATATACACACCAAATAGTATAGCATTCAAATTCCTAGAGGAGAAGTTAAGAGACCTGCAAGAAGAATTAGACAGCAAAATTATACTAGTGGAGGATCTCAACCTTGCTATTTCAGAATTAGATAAATCAAACCTCAAAATATATAAGAAAGAAGCTAAGGAGGTAAATAAGATTCTAGAAAATTTAGGCATGCTAGACCTTTGGATAAAACTGAATGAAAATAGAAAGAAATTTTTTTTTCTCAGCAATTCATGGAACCTATACAAAAACTGACCTTGTATAAGAGAATAAAAACCTCAAAATCAAATGCAGAAAGGCAGAAATAGTAAATGCATTTTTTTTCAGTTCATGATGCAATAAAAATTACATGGAATAAAAGACCAGGGGAAAACAGACCAAAAATCAATTGGAAACTAAATTCCAAAAAAATGAGAGCAAAACAACAAATCATAGACACAATAAATAATTTCATCCAAGAGAATGACAATAATTTATGGGATACAGCCAAAGCAGTTCTTAGGGGAAGTTTTATATCTGTAAATGCTTACTTGCATAAACTAGAGAAAAAGAAAATCAATGAATTGGCTTTGCAACTGAAAAAAGCTAGAAAAAAGAACAAATTAAAATCCCTAATTAAATACCAAAGTTTAAATTCTAAAAACAAAAGGGATTAATAAAAATTGAAAGCAAAAAAGCTATTGAATTAATAAACAAAAGTAAGAGTTGGTTTTATGAAAAAAACCTTTAGTTAATTTGATTAGAAAAAGGAAAGAAGAAAAACAAATTGTTAGTATCAAAATTGAAAAGGGAGAACATTCCACCAATGAAAAGGAAATTAGAGCAATAATTAGGAATTACTTTGCTCAATTATATGTTAATAAATCTGATAATCTAAGTGAATTGGAGGAATATTTACAAAAATATAGATTGCCCAGATTAACAAGAGGAAATAAATTAATTTAAATAGTCCCATGTTAGAAAAAGAAATTGAACAAGCTATTGATCAGCTCCCTAAGAAAAAAATCTCCAAGGCCAGATGGATTTACATGTTAATTCTACCAAACATTTAAAGAACAATTAATTCCAATACTATGCAAATTACCTGAAGAAATAGGGAAAGAAGGAATACTACCAAATTCTTTTTATGACACAGATATGATGTTGATATCTAAACCAAGTAGGGTCAAAACAGAGAAAGAAAATTATAGACCAATTTCCCTAATGAATAGTGATGCAAAAATCTTACATAAAATATTAGCAAAGAGATTATAGGAAATCATTCCCAGGATAATATACCATGACCAAGTAGGATTATACCAGGAATGCAGGGCTGATTCAATATTAGGAAAACTATTAGCATAATTTCCTATATCAATAACCAAACTAAGAAAAAACACATAATTATCTGAATATATGCAGAAAAAGCATTTGATAAAATCCACACCCATTCCTATTAAAAACAATAGAGAATATAGGGATAAATGGAGTTTTCTTTAAAATGATCAATAGTATCTAGTTAAAACTATCAGCAAACATCATATATAATGGGGACAAATTATAACTATTCCCAATAAGATCAGAAATGAAACAAGGTTGCCCACTGTCACCATTATTATTCAATATTGTATTAGAAATGTTAGCTTTGGTGATAAGAGAAGAAAAAGAGATGAAAGGAATTATAGTAGGTAAGGAGGAAATCAAATTATCACTTTTTGCAGATAATATGATGGTGTACTTAGAGAATCCTAGAGCAAAAACTACTAGAAACAATTCACAACTTTAGCAAAGTTGCAGGTTACAAAATAAATCCACAGAAATCATCAGCATGTTTATATTACCAATAAAGTACAGCAGCAAGAGATACAAGGAGAAATTCCATTTCAAATAACTATAGATAATATAAAATATTTGGGAGTCTACCTGCCAAGGCAAAAACAGGAACTATATGAACCCAACTTCAAAACACTTTTTACACAAATAAAATCGGATCTAATCAATTGGAAAAAAATATCAAGTGTCCTTAGATAGGCTGAGCAATTATAATAAAAATGATAATACTATCTAAAATAATCTATTTATTCAGTGCCATACCAATAAAACTCCCAAGAAATTATCTTACAGATCTAGAAAATATAATAACAAAGTCCATTTGGAAGAATAAAATGTCAAGAATTTCAAGGGAATTAATGAAAAAAATGCAAATGAAGGTGGCCTAGCTGTTCCAGACCTAAAACTATATTATAAAGCTGTGGTCATCAAAACTATTTGGTACTAGCTAAGAAAAAGAGTAGTCGATCAGGTGAATAAATTAGGTTTACAAGACAAAATAATCTGTGACTAAAGTAATCTAGTGTTTGACAAGCCCAAAGACTCCAGCTTTGGGGATTAAAAACTCACTATTTGACAAAAACTGCTGGAAAAATTAGAAATTAGTATAATAAAAACTAGGCATTGGCAGCACCTAACACCCTATACCAAGATAAGATTGAAATGGGTTCATGATTTAGACATAGAGAGTGATATTATAAGCAAATTAGAAGAACAAAATATAATTTTACCTCTCAGATCTGTGGAGAAGGAATTTGTGACCAAAGAAGAACTAGAGTACATTATTGAATGCAAAATGGATAGTTTTTATTATATTGTTAAAAAGGTTTTGTACAAACAAAATCAAAGCAGACAAGATTAGAAGGAAAGCAATAAATTGGATATAATTTACATTCAAGGGTTCTGATAAAGGCTTCATTTCTGAAATATATAGAGTTGACTCAAATTTATTCAAGTCATTCTGCAATTGATAAAGTCAAAGGATATGAACAGACAATTTCTAGTTTGAAACCATTTCTAGTCATATGAAAAGGTGCTCTAAATCACTATTGATCAGAGAAATGCAAATTAAGACAACTCTGAGGTACCACTATATACCTCTCAGATTGGCTAAGATGATTAGGGAAAAGATAATGACAAATGTTGGAAGGGGTGTGGGAAAATGGGGACACTAATGCATTGTTGGTGAAGTTGTGAATTGATCCAACCATTCTGAAGAGCAATTTGAAGTTATGCCTAAAGGGCTATCAAACTGTCCATACCCTTTGATCCAGCAGTGTTTCTACTGGGCTTATATTCCAAAGAGATCATAAAAAAGGACCCACTTCTACAAAAATGTTTGTGGCAGCCTTTTTTGTAGTAGCAAGGAACTGGAAAGTGAGTGAATGCCCAATAGTTGGGGAATGGCTGAACAAATTACAGTATATGAATGTTGTGGAATATTATTGTTCTATAAAAATGATCAGCAGGATGATTTCAGAGAGGCCTGGAGAGACTTTCAGTTACACGGCAACAACAAAATTATACAATGGTTAATTCTGATGGACGTGGCTCTTTTCAACAGTAAGGTGATTGAGGCCAGTTCAGTTCCAATGATCTTGTGATGAAGAGAGCCATCTACACCCAGAGAGAGGAGTGCAGGAACTGAGTGTGAATCAAAATATAACATTTAAACATTTTGTTGTTGTTTGCTTGCATTTTGTTTTCTCTCTCATTTCTTCCTTTTTGATTTAATTTTTCTTGTGCAGCAAGATAATTGTATAAATATGTATTTATATATTGGATTTAACATACATTTTACCATGTTTAATATATATTGGATTACTTGTCATCTAAGGGAAGGGATGGGAGAAAAGGGGAAATTTGGAACACAGGGTTTTGAAAGGGTCAATATTGAAAAATTATCTATGCATGTTTTGAAAATAAAAAAGCTGTAATTAAAAAAAAAGAATGCAGTGTCTTCCAACAAGAGCAAGATTTTCCTAAAGGAAAATAAGATGAGTGAAAAGTAAAGAGGTTAGGAAGAATAAGATTCTGTTAATATTACAACAAAGAATCTAGATAATATAATTAGAAGAGAGAAGAGAAGGCAATGGATTGGAGGAAAACACATGATGTGGATAGCATTGAGAATAAAATTTTGTAGGGGAACAGACCACCACTATTCCAAATCATAGGGTTAAGGGAAAGAGAAGATGGTTGTTAATCACAACATGGGACAAGAACCAATTGGTCAAGGATCCTACTTTCCAGGTCTAGTTATGACAGAGCATAGAGATTGTTTGAACCAGAAAAGTCAATTTTCTTGTCTGGTCGCTCCAAATAAAGAGGAGCTGAGAGTGTGAGAAGAAATTTGGCATAGTAGGGAATTCTGACAAGGTACCTAGGTCAGTCAATAATTATTATTTTTATCTTTGAGTTTGAACTCACCTTCTATACCTGCTCCACAAGATGTTAGAAAGTAAGGCATCTCCAGAAACACCCCACAAGTAGAGAAAGTGCTTAAATTCTATATCTATTGTACTTTCTGCAATAAATCACAAGACCCCTACAGCCTTTGATGCTCTGAGGTCAGTATTTGAGATGGTTTTAAGTATTGTTTGGTGCTCAAAGCTTCTGAAGAACCATGGTACATTAGGACTTTGAGGGAGAAGTAACAGACATACAAATTTCAAGTTGTCTTAACAGATTTAATAAAGTAGAGATCTGAAATACACAATTTCCTCCCCCCCAGATTTCAATATCTAAATAGAAAAAAATTTAGCAAAACTAATAAGATCTGTGAGATTTGTTTTGCTTTGGTTTTGAGCCAAGGGTAGAGGAGAGTCAGCTCCTTGTTTCTGTCCTACTTAAGTATTCAGCTAATCTTTCTTCCTCCCTCCATTCTTCATCCTTATCTCCATTCTCATGGCTTAGCTACAAGAACTTAACTTTTCAACAAGGCCCCTGCTGTTCTTACATCCTGATCTTTGCTTTATTAATACCATTTAAGTCTCAAAACCTGAAGAACTGCTTCCTTATGATTTTTTAGCTCATTTCTTACTTTCTCAACTTCTTTGTTTCCTTTTTCTACTTCCATAATTCAACTTTCTAGACTTTCTAGGTAGATACTCCATTGATGGATTCTGTCAACTCTGTGACCAGCTCAATTTTCCTTCTTTAGGAGGAGAGAAGAGATCCTTCTCTAGATTTCAATGAAATTTTTAAAGATAATAATAAAAAGCTTCTATTTCAAGTTGAAAAAGTAAAATTCACGGCGTAAGATATTTCTTATCTTTTGTTAAGTAAATAAAATATCTAAGATGATAGAAGAAAGTTTCTTAGGATTTCTAATCCTGCTGCCATCTACTGATCTTTTGATATTATTACAGGCAGGTAGGTTTTTGTTTTGTTATGTTTTTAAAGACCTTTTTTCCTTTCTCTGCTCAATATTTCAAAGCACTAAATCTTCCATTTCTGTGTTTACAGAAATGCAAAACTTTTTTTATTTTCTCTTAGAAAATTTTTCCTTCATAATTATATTATCTATAATAATATTCAGTAAATATCTACCATGTTTAAGGCATTGTGCTAGGCACTGAGAAGTATTCAGTATAAATATCATTCCTCAAAAAACATATACACTAGTTATAAAAACAAAACTAATACATAAGTAGACAAATAAAAATTCAAGGGAGTATATAAAACAACTACTACTTATATACAGTGACAAAAAAAGTAAGAAATCAGGTTGAATTGTGAGTCAAATTTTCCTTCTAAAGTCACTAAACCCTTTTGGGAGCAAAGAACATAGGATCTTAATTCCTATGATGGAATCACAGGGTCATAGATTTAGAACCGGAAGGGACTTGAAGAGCCATGTAGTCCAACTCCCTCATTTTATGGATAAAAAATAATAATAATTAAGTTTCTAGATTTCAGAGGCAGAAATTCCTAATCTGTTCTAAAGTATTTTCTACAATACCTCATTCTATCTCTGTGGTAATATACAAGTGGAAAGCTTGTTGAGCTGGTCCATATATCTCAGACAGATCCTGCCGATGGACAGTAGGCTAGGTCTGGAATTAAAAAGAAGAAAACTGTGGATTGTTTTGTATTTGAAGAATTATGCTGTGCTTTTGATAATCTCAAGCTTCCTCCAAAAATGAAAACCTATCTTTTGTACTTCGATGTCCATTCAGTAATGCTATATTCTGCAAATCATGTAATATTATGATTTATGAAAAATCAAAATTGTTGGTTACCCAAAGGAAAATGCAGGGATTTATGATGGCCAGAAAAAGACTACAGTGACAAGCTCAAGCAAATATCTAAGGCCAGATTTGAATGCAAGTCTTTGGGATTCCAGGCCCCGCAATGTACCCATTATGCTACCTAGCTGCCCAATGGAACCACCTAACTGCTAAAATAAACATAAAAAAATCACTATGATGATGATAGCAATTTATGTACTATCTGAAGCTTTGCAAAGTATTTTATAGATGCTATCTAATTCAATTCTCACAACAGTAGGTACTATTATTATTCTATTTATGATCCTTTCTACCAGTGCCCTGAAAAGTGCTTATCCAGTCACTATTAGAAAATCTCAGACAATAAGGAGCCCATCATCTCTCATTATAGTACATTCCACTCTGAGATGCATTGTACTTGCTAAAAATTTTTCCTTACAACCAGCATTTATTTACCTCTGTCACTTCTAATTTTTATTTCTGTGCTCTAGATCTAGGAAAAGCAAGTCTAATCTGTCCTCCTCAAAACATAAAACACAGCCCCTTCTAAGTCTTTCCTCAGGTTCCAACATCCTAAGGTCTTTTGTACAACATACTCTCCAGTTTTCTCATCATTCTGGCTTCTCTCTTCTGAATTCCCTTTCTGAAGACCCCGTGACTTTCAATGCAATCTACAATAATTATTGTGTTCAGCTAGATGGAGCAGTGGTTACAGCACCAGGCCTGGAATCAGGAAGACCTGACCTCAGGCACTTACTAGTTGTGTGACTCTGGGAAAGTCACTTTACTCTGCCTCAGTTTCCTCATCTGTAAAATGAACTAGAAAAGTTAATGACAAATCATTCCAGTATCTTTGCCAAAAAACAAAACAAAACAAAAAAAACCTCCAAATGGGATTATGAAGAGTCAGACAAGGCTGAAAAAGATTGACCAAAGGATTTTTCTAGCACATTTTTGACTCATGATGAATCCTTTAAAATCTCTAGTTTTTTTATTATGTCTTATAATTGTGAAATTGATTTTTAACCCAAGTAAAAAACTTTGTATTTACCCAAGATAGACAGATAAATAGATGATAAATAGGTAGAGTATTTATTAAATTATTATGTGTCAGATCCTGTACTAAGCTCTGGGGACATAAATGCAACCCAATCCAATCCAATAAATATTTATTAAGCACCTACTTCTGTGCTATGCACTGTGCTAAGTGCTGGGGATACAATTGATAAAAATAAGATAGTTCCTGTCCTCTAGGAGCTTGTAATCTAAAGGAGGAGGCGACACACAAATGGGAAATAGGAAAATGGTGGAAGGAGGTATGTTCATCCATGAAGATGAAACCAGGCAGAGCAGCAAATGAAAAGAGGAAGAAGCTGAGAGTCTACCTTTTGCTTTCTATAAATGAAAGCTTTGGGAAAGGGAGGGTGGAATTTGATGTTTTGCCCTCCAGTCAGAAAGGAGAGGAGATTGAAGGAGGTGATGTTCACCTAGGCGTGAGTTAGCACAATGGTGAGTTTAGAAGTGATGAGCTTATCCTAGGAGAAGCATCTTGTGTGGAGGTAGCAGGTAAGAAAATGGAGTGAGCTTGGAATCCCATTTCTGACCTCTCTGCAGGAAGCCATTGAGAGAAATTTGGTACTTGGGCAGAGTCCAAGGTTCTGGTGGAAAGAAGATAAGGATAATGGTGTGGTCCAGGGATAGCCGCAGTAACAGGAAGCCTGGGCCCTTTCAATAAAAGGCAAAATCTTATTTATCAATGGCTAGTAAGCTAGGAAATGGGATCACAAATGCCATTTTAATAAGCGATGAAGATCATGGCTGTAGTTTTGTACAGTAGTAACAGCCTATCGAGATATTTTTGGATCCTGACTCTTTCAATATGTGAACTATCCTTCCCAGTTTTGTGTTATTTGAAAATTTGACAAATATGCCACATACACCTTCATCAAAGTCACTGATAAAAATATGGAACAGAACAATGCCAAGCATAAATCTCTGGAGCACTTTACTCAAAGGTTCCTTCCAAATCGACATCAACCCATTATTAATAACTATTCTCTGAATCCAATCACTCAGCTAGCTATAAGTTCAAAACTTTTACCATCTATCTTATGTCCTTCAGAATTTTCAAAGTGTAATTATCCCCATGTACCTTTATCAAATAGCTTGCTGAAATACAAGTATGCTGTATCTATGTCTATGACATTACTCTGATCAAATAATTCTAACAAAAAAGGGAAATGAGATTAGTTTGACATGACCCATTCTGGATGAAGCCAAACTGGCTTTTAGTGGATTGTGTTTCTCTTTCTAAATAGTCATAAATTATTTCATTAATCCTATATTTTAGGATTTTGCCAGGAATAGAAGCCAAGTTCATTTATAAAGTTTGCAGTCTCTATTCTCTTGCCCTTTTGGGAGAGTGGGGAATCAGGACATTTTTCCCTTTTTCTTTCTTGCCATACTTCTTCAGTTTCTTATGGTTTGAGAAGTTCCCCCTTACCAAAAGAATAGTCATAACTGCTGTTCTTTCAGCACTCTGAAAAGTATTTTGTCAAGACTGCTGACTTTTACTAATTAAAGATAGCTGAATGTACTCTCACTCATTTATCTTGAGTTTAGCTTTCTGGTAACTTTTGTGTGTGTTTGTTTTCCTTCTCTAAATACAAAAGATAATTCTCCAGGTTAGATAAAGCAAAAACAGATGAGACTTGAATGATTCTGTCTTCCATCATTTGTTGATAATCACTGCCCTTCTCCATCAGTCAAAAGCTTTCCTAGATTTTTCTCTTGACCCAAAATAGTATTTAAAAACTCTTATTGCTATGTAATATTCCTTACCAGCCTCAGCTCATTTTTACTTTTAACACTGCTTTAATACTATAATCTTTATAATTTGTCTTCTCTTTTGTATTCATCCTTGGTTACTTGCCCTTGATTCATGTAAGATGTGCTTTTTTCCAAATGAAAGTGGTTGATAAGTTCTACATTTCACATAAATTTCTTTATTCTTTATATATTCTTTAAGGATTTAAATATATTCTTTAAAAGATTAGCATTGTTGTCATTACAATTCCATTCTTTAGAGCTATCCCATTTCTCCTGGGCCAACTTTCCTTATATCATTTTAAGGCACAAAATTTTACTTATCATTTCTCTGTACTTTTAATTCACTCTTTCAAAATCTAGGGCTTGAATCAAATAAAACCAAGACTCCTTTCTCACCAATCATGAAATTTTATACATATGACCATTTCCCTCCAAAGACCCCATTCTTATAAAATTGACAATAAAATTGACAAAAAACAATATAAAAATTGTTTTGTTCAGAACTTTTGCTTTATGATATTATATAATAGAATATACCATAACATAACATAACATAATTTAAATAATATATAATAGTGCTATATAACATAGTACAATAACAAGTTATGTCTCATTTAGGAAACTATTTATCAAAGTCACATTCATTTCTTATTCTCTGAAGTGGAGAGTCTGCACACTACTTTTTGTTTATACTCAAGGATAAAGTTAGGAAAGAGAGGCAATTAAATTTGAATTCCTTATTTTCACTTAAATTCCTTATTTTAAATTAAATTAAATTAAAGTTGAATTCCTTATACTCCTAAAAACATTGGCTCAGCCATTAAAAAGAAAAAGATAAAGAAAAATTTATCAAGCCTAGTTTATATGCCAAAGAGGAGGGAAAAGATTCCATTATATATATATATATATATATGTATATATAATATTATATTATATTATTGGTCTCCGGGATATTCAAAGCAGTAAACCACAATTTCATGACCCCAGGAATCAAAATTTGGCAGGAATTTGGCAAGGAGAACCCATGAAATTCTTTGTCTTGAGAATGGCATAATTTTGACTACTTTATCATACTCTCTGGAGTAAGAATGTATGAAGACATGTCATAGACTTTCAGCAATATTTCCAAACCAACAGGTTAACAAATTGAACAAAGATGATGACAAGCATGCAAGAGATAAAAATTCTTATAATTTGTTTCTTGACTTCCTGTTATAAATAATTTAACTTATTTATCGGGAGAAAGCAGAAGGATTTGAAAATAACTAGGCCGGGCATAAATCCAATGTTAAGTGAATCTGAATATGACGATTATTCCATTATTTTTCATGTTTATTTTCTAATCATTCATTATATGTTGATTCCACAAAACTTCCCCCCAAAAGCTAATAAAACAAAGATTACTATCCAGAGGACTTTTTTAAAGACAGGCTTAAAGTTGATCCTTAGCGAATTCTAAAAAAAGTAAATAGGAACATGTCAAGATTTGGTCAAGTAGCAGTGTGATGAATGAAGTCATAATCCTAAACAAAATATTTCAAAGGTTGTTAGTTCTCCTTTTTGACCTTTTTAAGCGACTAATAGGAGGTCAGTTGTAATAATGATTGGGTGAGTCAAATGCCAAAGGAGGCCTCTAGACCTAAGAAGAATGTGATCTCTTAGCTGTTACTTTTTCGTAATGATCTTAGGGAGAATGTACGAAGAGAAGGCACATGTGGTAGGGAGGCTATGTTTGGACAGAATTGTTAGGGTCAGCAACAGTGGTTCTTTCTCACACACAGAAATGGTAAGTATTACTAAATGACTTCTATGGTCCTGGAGGGTAGAATAGATCCTAATTCCACATATGGCAATGATGGGTAACATATGTGAAAGAATATGATATAAATGCTACTTCCACAGAATACAGTAGCAACCAGGATGAATTTGAGAGTTGGAAGGGGTCTCAGTAGCATCTAATCCAACCTATTTATAAAGAAACTCCCACTATAACTTACTGGGGCAAGAGAGATTCTCATTTTATAAATCTGGATTTGATAAATCTCAACCATAATAATTTTTTGTGAAATTTATTATTATTAAAGCTTTTTATTTTCAAAACATATGCATGGATAATTTTTCAACATTAACCCTTGCAAAACCCTTGTGTCCTACTTTTTCCCCTTTCCCTCTACCCCTTCCGCTAGATGGCAAGTATATGTTAAATATGTTATATGTTAAACATAGTAAAAAATATGTTGAATACAATATATGCATACATATTTATACAATTATTTTGCGGCACAAGACAAATTAAATCAAAAAGGAAGAAATGAGAAAGAAAATAAAATGCAAACAAATAATAACAAAAAAGAGTGAAAATGCTATGTTGTAATCCACACTCAATTCCCACAGTTCTCCTTCTGGGTGTAGATGGCTCTCTTTATCACAAGATCATTGGAATTTGTTTGAAACATCTCATTGTTGAAGAGAGCTATGTCCATCAGAATTAATCATCATATAAACTTGTTATTGCTGTGTACAATGATTTCCTGATTCTGTTCATTTCACTTAGCATCAGTTCATGTAAGTCTCTCCAGAACTCTCTGAAGTCATCTTGCTGATCATTTTTTATGGAACAATAATATTCCATAACATTTATATACCATAACTTGTTTCCCAACTGTTGGGCACTCACTCAGTTTCCAGTTTCTTGCTACTACAAAAAAGGTTGCCACAAACGTTTTTGCACAAGCAGGTCCTTTTTTATGATCTCTTTGGGATATAGACCCAGTAAAAATATTGCTGGATTAAAAGGTATACATAGTTTGATAGTCCTCTGAGCATAGGTCCAAATTGCTCTCCAGAATGGTTGGAAAAATTCACAACTCCACTAACAATGTATCAGTGTCCCAGTTTTCCTGCATCCCCTCCAACATTCATCATTATCTTTTCTTGTCATCTTAGTCAATCTGAGCAGTGTGTAGTGGTATCTCAGAGTTGTCTTAATTTGCATTTCTCTGTTCAATAGTGATTTAGAGCACCTTTTCATATGTCTAGAAGCAGATTCAATTTCTTCTTCTGAAAATTGTCTGTTCATATCCTTTAACCATTTATCAATTGGAGAATGGATTAAATTCTTATAAATTTGAGTCAATTCTCTATATATTTTAGAAATGAGGCCTTTATCAGAATCTTTGAATGTAAAATTTTTTCCCAGTTTATTACTTCCCTTCTAATCTTGTCTGCATTCATTTTGTTTGTACAAAACCTTTTTAACTTAATATAATCAAAATTACCTATTTTGTGTTCAGTAATGAACTCCAGTTCTTTGGCCACAGATTCCTTCCTTTTCCACAGATCTGAGAGGTAAACTATCCTTTTCAACCAAATCATTTAGGAATGTGTGTGTGTGTGTGTGTGTGTGTGTGTGTGTGTGTGTCAGTCACTTTTCAGAATATCTGACTCTTTGTGACCCCTTTTGGGGTTTTCTTTTCAAAGATAGAGGAGTAGTTTGTCATTTTCTTCTCTAATATATTTACATTTGAGGAAACTGGGTTAAGTGACTCACCTAAGATCATATAGCTAGTATCTGAAGCCAGATTTGAACTCAGGAAGATAAAATATTCTGACCCCAGGCCTAACACTCTATCCACTCTACCACATAGTTGCAAAAAGTGTGTACATGTATATGCATGTTACACATATGATATGTATATATGATTATGTATGTATAATATATATTATATAATATGTAAAATAAAATATATGTATAAATGTATACCAAATAATATTCAATAGACAATAATATTTTATCAAGTGCCTACTATGTGCCAGGCATTGAGTGAAGCACTAAGGATATAAATTTTATTTTATTTTATTTTTATTTGATTTATTTATTTAATATTTTCCTCCAGTTACATTTTTCAAGCATCAGTATTCTTTTTATTTTTTTTATTAAAGCTTTTTATTTGTATAACATATGTATGGGTAGTTCCCCAACATTGATCTTTACAAAGCTTTCCATTACAAATTTTACCCCCAGTACCCTCCCCTCCCTAGATGGCAGGAAGTCCACTACATGCTAATAATGTTGAAATGCTTGAGAAGTTATGCAAGAAAAATCCTATCTACAAGAAAAAAAAAAGAATCAGAGAAAGGCAACACAATGCAAACAAATGTCAATAGAGATCATGAAAATGTTACGTTGTGGTCCATATTTCATTTCCCTCTCTCTGGGTGTATATGGTTTTCTTCAGTGAACAATTGGAACTGGTTTGAGACAATTCTTTGTTGCAGAGAGCCATGTCCATCAGAATTGATCATCATGTAATACTGTTGTTGCTGTGTATGATGATCTCCTGGTTCTGCTCATTTCACTCAGCATCAGTTCATGCAAGTCTCTCCAGGCCTCTCTGAAATCGTCCTGCTGGTCGTTTCTTACAGAGCAATAATATTCCATAACATTCATATACCATAATTTATTCAGCCACTCTCCAATTGATGGGCATACCTTCAGTTTCCAGTTTCTAGCCACCACAAAAAGGGCCGCCACAAACATTCTTGCACATGTGGGGCCCTTTCCCTCCTCTAAGATCTCTTTGGAATATAGGCCCAGTAGAAACACTGCTGGGTCAAAGGGTATGCACAGTTTGACAACTTTTTGGGCATAGCTCCAAATTGCTCTCCAGAATGGTTGGATCCGTTCACAGTTCCACCAACAATGTATTAGTGTCCCAACCTTCCCACATCCCCTCCAACATTCATCGTTATCTTTTCCTGTCATTTTAGCCAATCTGACAGGTGTGTAGTGGTATCTCAGAGTTGTCTTAATTTGCATTTCTCTGATCAATAGTGATTTGGAGCAACTTTTCATATGACTAGAGATGGTTTTAATTTCATCATCTGAAAATTGTCTGTTCATATCCCTTGACCACTTATCTATTGAAGAGTGGCTTGAATTCTTATACATATGAGACAATTCTCTATAAATTTTAGAAATGAGGCCTTTATCAGAACCATTAAATGTAAAGATGATTTCCCAATTTGATGCTTCCCTCCTAATCTTGTCTGCATTTGTTTTGTTTGTACAGAAACTTTTTAACTTAAGATAACCAAAATTATCCATCTGTTGTTCAATTAGGAGTTCCAGGTCTTCTTTGGACATAAATTTATTCCATCTCCACAGGTCTGACAGATAAATTATATTACGTTCCTCTAACTTGCTTACAAAGTCCCTCTTTATATCTAGATCATGAACCCATTTAGATCTTATCTTGGTATGTGGTGTTAGGTATGGGTCAAGCCCTAATTTCTTCCACACTAGTTTCCAATTTTCCCAGCAGTTTTTGCCAAATAGTGAGTATTTATCCCAAAAGCTGGGGTCTTTGGGTTTATCGAATACTAGATTGTTAAGGTTATTGCCTAGATTGTCCTGATATCCTATCCTGTGCCACTGATCGACTGCTCTATTTCTTAGCCAGTACCAAACGGTTTTGATGACCGCTGCTTTATAATATAGTTTTAGATCTGGTACAGCAAGGCCACTTTCATCTGCCTTTTTTTTCATTAATCCCCTTGAAATCCTTGACCTTTTGTTCTTCCAAATGAACTTTGCTACTATTTTTTCTAGATCTGTAAAATAATTTCTTGGGAGTTTGATTGGTATGGCACTAAATAAGTAGATTAGTTTGGGTAGTATTGTCATTTTTATTATGTTCGCTCTGCCTACCCATGAGCACTTAATATTTTTCCAATTGATTAGGTCTGATTTTATTTGTGTGGAAAGTGTTTTGTAATTTAGTTCGTATAGTTTCTGACTTTTCCTTGGCAGATAGATTCCCAAATATTTTATCCTATCATCTGCTATTTGGAATGGAATTTCTTTTTGTATCTCCTGCTGCTGAACTTTGTTGGTAATATATAAGAATGCTGATGATTTATGTGGATTAATTTTGAATCCTGCAAGGCATCAGTATGTTTTTATTGTTTTCTTTTTTCTGGTTATACATGTACATCAATTCTTTAAATATATATTTCTTTATGAATCATGTGGGGAAAGATAAATCAGAACAAAAAGAAAAATGAGAGAAAAAAACAGAAGAAGGAAAAAATTTTGATCATAGCTTTTCTTGATTTACATTCAGGCTCCATTGTTCCCTCTCTGGATGCAGATGTCATTTTCTATCCATAGTTTATTGGAATTGACATGGATCATTGGACGCTAAGAAGAATCAAGTCTTTCATAGCTGATCATACAATCTTGCTGTTACAGTGTACAATATATTCCAGGTTCTACTTCTTTCACTCAAGAACAATAATATTTTATTATATTAGTATATTATAACTTATTCAGCCATTCCTCAACTGATGAGCATTAACTAATTTTCCAATTCTTTGCTAACATAAAATGAGCTGCTACAAATATTTTTGCACATTTGGGTTCATTTCGCTTCTTTATGATTTCTTTGGGATACAAACCCAGTAGTAGTAGTGCTGGATCAAACGGTATGCAGTTTTATAGCTCTTTGGACATAGTTCCAAATTGCTCTCTAGAATATTTGGATCATTTTATAATTCTACCCAACAACAATGCATTAATGTTCCAGTTTTCACACATCCCCTCCAACATTTGTTATCTTTTCCTGTCATCTTAGCCAATTTGAAAGATGTGAGGTGGTACCTCATAGTTGTTTTAATTTGCATTTCTGTAATCAACAGTGATTTAGAGAATTTTTTTTCATATGATTGCAGGTGACTTTAATTTCATCATCTGAAAATTGTCTATTCGTATTCTTTAACCATTTATCAATTGAGAAATGACTTGTATTCTTATAAATTTGACACTGTTCTTCATATATTTTAGAAATGAGAACTTTATCAGAAACACTGGCTGCAAATATTTTTTCCAGCTTTGTACTTTTCTCTTAATCTTGTTTGTATTGGTTTTGGTTGGCAAAATCTTTTTAATTTAATGTAATCAAAGCATTTATTTTGCATTTCATAATGTTCTCTAGTTCTTCTTTGATCCCAGGTACATTTTAAAACATTTTTTTTACATTTAAAAAAATTTTGAGTTCTAGGTTCTCTCCTTATTCTCACCCACAATTAAAAACTACATATGAAGTTATGCAAAACATTTTTCTGAAAGTCAAGTTGTGAAAGAAAACAGAATTCTTACGCTAATGAAAATAAAAATTAAGAAAAATTAAGTTTTAAAAAAAGACAAATGGAGTAAGAAAAAATATTTCGATCTGGATTAAGATACAATCAGTTCCTTCTCTGGGTATGGATAGGATTTTTCATCATAAGTCCTTTAGAATAATTGTGGACCACAGTACTACTGAGAATAGCAAAATCATTTATAGCTGGTCATACCAGAACATTGTATTACTTTGCATATAGTACATTCCACTTTACTTGAGTTCATGCATGCATTTCCAGGGTTTTTTTTTTCTTTCTGACAGCATCCTGTTCATCATTTCCCATAGAACAATAATATTCCAGAGGATACAATTTTTGAAAAGACAGTCTTCAGTCTCAAAGAGTTTATAATCTAATAGGGGACAACAATGTTTAAAGGAAAGCAGCTGTTAGAAAATGAAGAAAACAAACATAAGGTAGTTAAGGAGAGTATTAGTATTTAGAAAGAAACAGAAAAGAAGCATACAATAGCTTTGCTAATATGAAGGCAAGAAGGGAGAGCATTCCAGGTATTAGGATGGCTAGTGGAAATCCAAGGAGACAAAAGATGAAGTATTCTGTGGATATTTCCTCAATCATCCATCCAAAGTAAAATCAAGTGTTTCTGAAGCAAATTGTCTTTCTCTTTAATCCTTCCCAAACAAATCTTTTTAGTGGAAAATAATAAGGCTAAGTCATAAACTTTTCCTGTTAGAATTAGCTATGTCATCAAATCCCTACATTTTACAGATGAGAAAACTTAGCAAATGGCATAAATGGAAAAAAGAAAGGAAATAAGTATTTATTAAGCATTTAATCTGGACTAGTCACTATGCTAAGCATTTAACAATTATTATCTCTTTGATCTTCACAATAATACTGGGAAATAGATAAATTCTCACTTTACAGATAAGGAAAAATAGAAATTAAATGATTAGCACAAGATCAAAGAAAATAAGAGTCAGATAAGAACTGAACTCAGGTCTTAATGATTCCAAACCCAATGCTTTATATATCCACTGTATCATCCAGGTGTTTCCCAATAATAATAAGGGAAGGGATGATGAGAAAGATTGTAAATAGTTGTCAAAATCATGGTAAAAGGTATAAAAATAATCCATAGTTATGAGGATTGGGAGAGTACATTAGTAAGATCATTTCAAAGAAATGATCATTACATTGTGATGGTGGAACAAAAAAGCAATAGTTTAGAAATAACAATGAGAACACCAAGTGTGATAGATAACTCCATGTCTAGCGTCCTTAAGATAGGAAAATGAGAAAAGGGGGTGAGTCAGACTCAACATTAGAGAGGATAGCAAAACACATGGAATGCTCAGGAGAAAATCAGGCTTAATTTAATTCAAGGATATGAAAGGAAAAGTTTAAGATAATTGTTTAACAATGGAATATGCAATATAAAAAACAAAGAAAGTGGTACTAGAGCAGGCAAGGATATGGATTGAACAGAAATTCAGAGCTAGGATGAATAAGAATGAGCACATGCAATAAGAAAGCAGATAAAGTGGACTACTACATAGAATGGTCCATCTGGAAGATAGGAATTAGTGAAGAAAGAAGGTGGGAGATGGGTAGCAGAAGCATTTTAGCCAAAAGGGAAAGGGGAGTAACAAGCAAATAGAAATGGTTAATAAAGAATCTTGCAGAATTTATTTAATAATATTTAATAATAATCAAGGCTGTATTTAATATCTTAGTTGGGCAACTCCTATATCCTAGTTCACCAGAAATGAAGATACTCCCATTTTTACCTTCAGTGATGATAGCACTACAATATGGATTCATATTTAGTGAATCAGAAGGAATTTTGGCAGGAAGTATGTTATTAGAAAGATCAAATCACTTAAATTCAAATTAAATTCAGCAATCATTATTAAGCATCTGTTATGTGCGAGACACTATTCTGAGCTTCCCCTCTCAGGGCCTCAGTTACCTCATCATAAAATGAGACTATTAGACTAGATTATCTACAAAGTTCTTCCCAGCTCTTACATCTCCTCTATAAGAATGATCTGTAAAATGGAACTAAAACTATCTACCTCATAGAATTGTTATGAGGATCAAATGAGGCAATATGTGAAAAAATATTTTATTATATAAGTTCTCCTTACTATTATAAAAATATGTTGGGGACATTTAGTATATAACTATACACACCATTAACAAATGAAAATCAATTGTAAATCACCAAAACATTTTGGTGGTAGCTACATTAAAATTTTTCTGGTAAAGATGGAAAAAATCAATTCATTTACCATTTTACTAAGTATTTATTAAGGACCTACTGTGTACTGATGTATCCACATGAATGAAGGACACAATTAGATGTTTGTTTCCTTCCTTCTTAAGGACCTTCAATAGATCAGTGATCTTGTTAATAAGAGTATTTCCTCTTCCAGAGCAGGTTATAAGCCACTAATACCTTATCATGTGCAATTCTAGCCCTTAGCTTTACTTAAATTTTCCATAGCAAATGTAGCATTCCAAAATCTCTAACTAGATGCAGCAGAGACTTTCTAATTTTTTAATATCTGAGAATACCAGTGTTTCATTTGGATTATACATTGGTTATCAGATTTACTACGTAACTGGACCATCTTCTTTTCATATTTTGTATGTCCTTTATAACATTTTTCACACCACTTTTAAAATGTAAATTTTTTGTGGTAATACATTGCAGTCTCTTCTCATTGTCTCTTGAATCACCCTCTATTTTCATTCTCCTGAAAGCAGTATTCTATGATTTGCAGTCATTTAACACTGCTTAGAGAATATGGATTTTTAAATGGGTCTTTTGTGACAGCAAACATTCAAATTGCTATAAACATTGTCAGTTTAATCTCTTCTTTCTATTCTACACCTGATTAATTGTTCCTATATAGCACCTGTTCCTTTCACGTTTATTTATTAACTAAATAAGTACATGGCTTGCCCAGTTATATGTAGTGATCTGTGTGATAAGTATGATTTATCTACTTTGTTTTTTCAGAATAGATGAGTGGACTGATATATTTAGAGTAACAACACCTTTGAGGAGACTGTATTAGTTTCCCAAGATAGTGGTATAAGGACACTGTCATGTAAATAAAAAAAAAAGAATCTAGAGAATATTTCCATCAATTTATCTATTGGATTCTGTAGAAGATACCATGATACCAGCAAACACTTTAATGAGCATATGTGTCCTTGTTTGTACAAAAACTTTTTAACTTAATATAACCAAAATTATCTAATTTTTATTCAATAATGTACTACAGGACTTCTTTGGCCACAAATTCCTTTCTTATCCACAGATCTGAGAAGTGAACCATTCTTTTAATTTGCTCATATTATCGTTATGTCTAAATCATAAACACATTTCAACATTATCTTGGTATATAGTGTTAGTTGTGGGTCAATGCCTATTTTCTGCCCTACTAGTTTCCAATTTCCCCATCAGTTTTTGTCAAATAGTGGGTTTTTACACCAAAAGTTGAGGTATTGGGTTTGTCGAACAGTAGATTATTTTGGTCATTAACCATTTGGTCCTGTGAACCTAATCTATTCCACTGATTGACTACTCTATTTCTTTGCCAGTACCAAATGTTTTTGATGACCAGTGCTTTGTAATAGAAATTTAGGAAGATGGCGAACTGCGGACAGCTTTCTCTGTGAACTCCTGGGACATTCCCTCAAACCCAGACAAAGTAAGCCTTCCAACTGGTTTCTAAGTGAGGGCACCGCCAAGCATTTGGACTACATCGCACTTCTATCAAAGATCTACCTTGAAAGAACTCCGGAGAAGGTTAGCCTCAGGGGAAATCAGCTGCTGGTCGCGATTCCAGCCAGGGCAGAAGTCAGGGCTGAGATAGAAGGGAGGATTTTGGGCACCCAGGAAGCCCCTGGGAGACACCTGGGCCACTTTGCTCTGCTTGCGGGCAGGTACTTTGGCAGATCTGCCTTTGGAAAAGGGTGGATCAAGAGCAGCTGAAAACGTGGTCCTAGTGCGAATCTAGCCCAACCAGCCTCAGACCGAAAGTCAAATCGGCAAACTGCTCCAGGGCAAATACAAATTGTTGCAGTTTTCTCTGCTTTTGACCAATATCCCAATTTCAAATCATGAGCAAAAAGCAGAAGAGAGCTCTCACCATAGAAAGCTTTTACGGAGAAAAAATAGAACAGTCCCCAGATCCTGACATTATGAAAACAATCCCAGATGAAGCCACAAAGGCAGACTTAAGTTGGTCTCCCTTTCAGAAGGCTTACCTGGATGATTGCATTAAGAATCTCAAAAGAGAGCTAGAAGAAGAATGGGGAAATAAATTGATATCAGGGCAACGGAAATATCAAAAACTGGAAAATAGGACTGGTGAATTGGAAAAAGAAAACAGTTCACTGAAAAACAAAATTGGTGAATTGGAAAAAATCACCAATTCACTGGAAAATAAAAATGGTGAACTGAAAAAAGAACAATTCACTGAAAAACAAAATTGGTGAATTGGAAAAAGACAACAATTCACTGAAAAATAAAACTGGTAAAATGGAAAAAGAATGCATTGAATCAAGAAATTCAATTGGCCAGCTACAAAAGGAGCTAAAAAAGATAACTGAAGGAAATAATACTCTAAAAATTAAAATTGAACAAATAGAAGTAAATAACTCAATAAGACTTCAAGAATCAGTCAAACAAAAACAAAAAAATAGAAGAAAATATGAAATATCTCCTAGGAAAAACAACTGACTTGGAAAACAGATCCAGGAGAGA
>JAJPUD010013440.1:0-10562 GCA_023553655.1 Myrmecobius fasciatus
GAAAGAAAGAAAGAAAGAAAGAAAGAAAGAAAGAAAGAAAGAAAGAAGGAAAGTGAAGAAAGTGAAGAAAGTGAAGGAAGTGAAGGAAGTGAAGGAAGGAAAGAAGGGAGGAGGGAGGGAAAAAGAGAAGGAAGGACAGAAGAAAAGAAGGAAGCAAGGGAGGGATGGAGGGATGGAGGGAAGAAAGAAGGAATAATGGAAGGAGGAAAGGAAAGGAATAGAAAAGAAACATTCTCTGCATTAAAAAAGTTTACAATCTCCTGAAAGATATAATATTCTGAATGATAAGTAATATATATATATACATATATATATATATACATATATATATTTAAATGTCAATGGACTTGGTGGTAATATAGTGTCTTCCCCACTGTGATTGTATGAATGAGAATTCTGACTTCAGAGAGTAAATCCTGTCTCTTTATCTCTGCTCAGAGAAAGGATTTTGCTGAGTAGACCAAGGCAGCATACAACAGAACTGAAATTTGAATCCACAATCTCTCATTTCAAATCCAGAAGAATACTTCATGAAGAATAGTAGCAATTCATATGTACTTTGAAGAGCTATAGTAATTCCACAATAAAATTTTATTGGGAAAGGGCCTATAAAAAGTAACTCAGTATCTCACAGGATCTTGTATCTTGATGGTTATTTCATGGATACAGAGAATGAGGATAATAGGAGTCATGGAAAATAACCCTTCTGCTAATAAGAAAAATGAATTAACTCTTCTTGATCTTTAGCACTTTATAAATGAACAATTACTTCATCTTTAAATGCTACCCAAGTGGTTCAGAAAATTTTTTAATTTTCTTAAAACAGCTTTTTTTTCTTTTTTCTTTTTTTCCTGTGGGGAGTATGTTGTGCTTTATGAGAATTTCTTCAGTTGAAACTTAAATGAAAACAGTGATTCCATTTATAATAGCCATTTAGATTACTAACCTCCATTCATTATCTTTTTGACACATCTGGTCTCTGCCATCAAATCCACAGCCCACCAAAAGTCAACTTTGGTAGACTCAAATATTTAAATATTTTTGTCACAGTTATAATTTTGGTTTTGCTGTTTACTTCCCCAAGACTATTACCAACCTAATATAAGGAGAAATAGAGTGAGGTTAAAGAATTCATGGAATATTTTCACTGAAAACACTTGAATTGCCAGCTGATCTACCATAATGAGAGTTTAATACTTTATAAAAAGGACAAATATTCATAATGGTCCATGACAGTGGTTGTCTTTAAACCAGAAACTTTCTGACTCCTACTCAGCTCAGATCAGCTGCTGAATGACAGTGGAATACATTTGATGTAATTTCCTTTTTTAAAAAAAATGAAATCTTGAAATGCATTATTTTGAGGATATCATTTTCCCAGATGAGCCACTTATATTGAAAAAGTGTGTTTCTGTGTCAGTTTTTGTTTTCCATGAGCATGAGAAATATCTTCTCAGTGGGTTTTTGCCTCTCTGGAGTTGCTGATATATATTTTTGTACATATAATTGGTTGAGAAGAAAAGCACTTGTGGGAATAAAAGATAGAGGTCTGCTTTCTGAATCAGGAAGACCTGGGTTCAAGTCCAGCCTCTGATATTGTGGCTATATGTCCTTGTATAAGTCATTTAGTCTCTTAGTACACTAGGCAATTATCTAATTTATAAATTGTAGAGAAGGTACTGATATGTGTTAGTGGGATAATTTTTTTCAATAAATGTTCTTACATAAATGAAATAACAAATCTAGTGATATTTCTAATCATGATTATGATAATTATAATAAATAAAAGAGAAATATAGAGCTCTTAGGCAAAGAACTTGTCAAACAAATATTAAAAGAAAAATAATGTTCATTTTTACAACTTAGGTATTCACTAAACTTAAGTAGAAAGAATCTGGGATCTTCCACTTGCTAGTTATCTTGAAAAAGCATTCAACTCCTCTGAAGTTTCATTTATTAACTGAAAAATGAGCTAATGACTTTAGTAGTACCTATCTCATGAAATATGAAGCATGTGTAATTATAATGGGCTCTCTTCCAGGCATGCTACTGTTTTGCTCCATCATCAATCTCTGACCCAGAAGTTCAATTCCTATTCTGTGGTCTTACTCTTACGATCACTACGAGATCATCATATCTAGTCACTTCAAAACCACTATGAATGTTTGCTGAAATTAAACATCACAAAATTTATTCTCCTCTCCTCTGCTTTCCATCTTTAGTTCTGAGAAAAATAATTAAATCAATAATGCCAAGACAGGACAGTCAATTATCCTGTTCCTCTACTCGGTAAAAGAAGATTGAAACACTTCTTCCTAGATATTACTTCCCTATATGTATTGTCTTCCTCATCAAAAAATAAATCAATAAATAAATAACCTCTGTGAAGACAATGCTCAGCTTTCTTTCTATTTATGTGACATCTTTTCCCTTTGGAGCATACTGAAATGTTCTCTGCTTATTCTTAATAGGCTTATGTTTAAACAAGATTAGACAATGATCAATTCTGATGGACATGGCTCTCTTCAACAATGAGATGATTCAAACCAGTTCCAATTGTTCAGTGATGAAGAGAGCCATCTAAACCCAGAGAGAGGACTATGGGAACTGAGTGTGGTTCACAATATAACATTTTCACTCTTTTTGTTGTTTGCTTGTATTTTATTTTGCTTCTCTTTTTTTCTTGTATGACACAATAATATAAATATGTATGCATATATTGTATTTAACATTTATTTCTACCATGTTCAACATATATTGGATTACTCACCACCTAGGACAGGGTGTGGGAGAAGGGGGGAAGAAATTGGAACATAGGGTTTTGCAGGGACTAATGCTGAAGAATTGTCCACACATACGTTTTGAAAACTAAAAAGCTTTAATAAAAGAGTGGGGGGGGGGCTTAGATTTAAGCATACACATATATCTATTGCCTACTTTTTCTTATGCATATATGACTCAGTTCTGACTTAATTCTCCCACATTGGATGCTCAGCAAGAAAAGCTAATAATACAGGGTACCTCACCTGTTAGAAGATGGTATTTCCAGTTGTCAACTCTTTTGGAGACAATTGTTGAAAAGTCAATATATGACTTTAATGATATCATATAAAAGAAAAGTTCTTCCATATCCAAGCACATAATGAGATCTGGATTCCCTGAATCCCCATTCCCAATACAGTGTGTACTCAACTAACTAAGATTGAGAGCCCTTGTTGCCTTTTCACTTTTTTGTATTTTTTTCCTCTATCATCAGCCTTGTTAGCATAAAAAGGTCCTGAAAGATATGAGAGGCTCTGGAAATAAAGAGCATCTGTCTGAACAGTTGTGGTTACAGTAGCAGGAAAAGGCTTGGGACAACAAATGTGCTGGTATCACGTAAAGAGAATCAGAAACAAACAGATAAACTATGCCACTTAATGTTTCATTGGGCTATACCAAATGCAGGATAAATGTGTTTGATTAGCAGTCTTTCAACAAGTTCACATCAATGAAGTTTGATTATATTCCTAAATGATCATGTTCATAATGATGCATTATTCAAATGTATTTTAAATATTCCATTAGTTTTTTTATTCATTTTTATATATAGAAAAATAATTACCTGGTCTATCCCTTATTTATTTTTATATATTAATATGTTGTTTTAATTTCTTCCTTGCAAGAGAGAATGCTTATACCTAGATTACCCAGCTATTTCTATAATTAATACTACATAAGTAACACTTTTCTTCCGAGTTGCTGAGATAGGGATAGGATATGGATTGGTGAAGTTCCAAAGAATGTCAAAATTGGGGGCAATACTTCCTGTATTGATAGTCAGGGAATGGTAGATCAATGAGAAGACAAGAGATTTAGAATGGCATAGGTCACCAACCTCTACATCTTCCGCCAAATATTGCTTAATTAGCCATTGTGATATACCAACACTAAGTAGAGTGAGTAAAATGCACTTAGAGATCTCTATCTATTGCACCACCTAACTTGCCCAATTAAATTTACATCTAGATGATTTTCCATAGAATAAAGAAAAACATATAGCAATGTGTTACTGCCAGCTCAACTTTTACACAATTATTTAGGAATATTTTTGGTTCTCTTTTTTTCAGGGAAACCTCTTAATTTGCTGTCAATGAGTCAAATATTAAATATAACACTTTAACAGGATTTTAAAGGGGCAGAGAAGTAGGAAATTTACATAATAAATTTGTAGCATGCATACAGCCCCAAAATAATAGCAACAACAATACAAACTTCATATAATGAAGATTATCAGATTTATATGAAGTTCTCTTTTTCTGTTTCTCTTTGTACAGGGAAATGTTCTTTTTTAAAATATTTGTGATATTCATAGAGATTGTAGATAAGTACATTTTTTAAAGAGCTCAAACCCAATATTTCCTAAGGTTTAAACACTTGAGCAATCAGAGAGTATAATTGAGTAATAAAAAGGGCTATAGTCCACAGAACAGAAAGATTTAAATGGAAGACAACTCAGTTTCAGAAGGGAAAATTGAAATTGCTTTAAAGGAATTAAAGAAAAAAAAGATAGCTTTTCATGCTTTATGCTTTCCTGGTTTGGGGATCATTTCTATCTTTACCTTTTAAAAGGGGGCTAGCAGTGTTTCTCAGTTTATGAGAATAGTTTTTGTTCTTTGGGTACAAATTATTCTTTTAAAGTTTGAATTCACCAATAAATCAGTAAAGACTAGGATTTAATTACAATTTTGGCAAAAAGACTACAGCAATATAATTTTAAAACATGTACTATGATCATGACCACTGAAAACTGTGGTGCAATGATGGCACTTGAGTAGGCAAATATCTAAGCTAGGTCTGGGATCATAATTAACAGACTCTTCATATAAAGATATTCTTCCCCAAGAATATAAGAAAGTGCATGAGACCAACTTTGCATATTTAACAAATTTATCAATAATAGCTAGGAATTAGAATTTTTAACTTGGAACAAGCAGCACTGTAGGCACTGATTACATAAATTATGGTTTAAATGACCTCACTGGTATCCAGGATTTTTAATGTTTGTACTGCCTTTAGACTCATATCATTAAAAAGGATTACCCAGTTTTTTTGCTGGGGGGAAAGGGGAGGGCATTTCAAGACTCTAACTTTTAGAACTGCTAGGCTAAGCAGTCAATATCAGGATAACAATTATCACACCATCCAATAGTTTGTCAAACCTAAACAGGGATAAGGGTACCTCTAGTTTATTAGAAGGCCAAAATTCCTGTTCTACTACCAAATGTAACTTGAATGTCAAGAGTTTGTACTGGAATATTTACAAATAGATAATCATGTTTGTTTTGTTTTGTTTTGTTTTCTTGAGGGATGCCATTGCTCTATCAGCACTATGCATACCTCAGGAAACTTTTACTATTATGGCTCCTTACTGGGCTTGAATTTTATTTATTCAAAGGTAGAGAGTTAATCAAAAATAAAAGAACCAGAAGCTAACTCCTAGAAAGTAGATTTTTTTTTCCATTTTAGTCATATATTGTTCTGTTCTAACACAGTATTGAAAAAAGTAGATGCTTGAGGAATTTAATTGAATTGATTGTGGATAGAAAGTAGTAGCATCAATTTATCCTACAGAAAGGTTGCTAAGATGAACCAAGAGAAAGGTACTTTGATATTCTCAAATTTTAGGTTGTTTATGTCCACACAGAGCTTATTTTATAAAGGATTTATATGAAAGGGAGTTACTGAAAAGGACACTAAGTATTGGAGAAATCCAGGCAGAAGAAAATAGAATGCCAGGCATATAGAGATAGTGAGACTAAAGTTAAATGTGTCATTGGGACAATTGCCCTCCCCTTTCCTTTTTTTTTATTCTTAAGGGAAAGAAGATGCCCCATGGGAGAGGCAAAGGCTAGAGGCAACCCCACCTGAGTATGACTTGGGAAAAAGCCTAATGCCTCATTTTTTAATAATACATATCCCAGCCAAAAACATCATGCAGTTCATTGCTGTTAAAATGCCAGGGAAAGCTGAGTCGCACACGTTCAATGTTTTTCTTCCAAACACACTGACCACCCTCTCTTCATAACATCTTATTTATTAACCCACCAATTACCTAACTGAAATGGAACTAAGGAACACCATGATATGGATTCATTTGGGTGTTCTCTTTCTTCTCTCCTCTCCTCTTTTCTCTTTTCCTTTCTTCTCCTCTCTTCTCTTCTCTCCTTTCTTCTCTCCTGTTCTCTCTTCTCTCCTCTCATCTCCTTTTCTCTTCTCTTTACTTATCTTCCTACATCTCTTGATCTCCATTTCTCCCTGTGTGCCTATGTCTCAATCACTGGTTCTCTGTTTCATTTATATTTCCCCTCCTTTCCACCCCTTCTAGACTTACTTAAAATCAGAAGGTAGCAACTTCCACAGAGTTCAAGAGAGAAAAGCATAAACTGAAAGGAGTAGAGCTAGGCATCTGCTAACATGAGAACTGACAGCTAACAGCAAAGATTGTTGAAGGTTTGACATATTTACATTATATAATTTCTGTTCAAAAGTAGCTTTTAGCATCATAGTCATAAGGATTCTGATTTGGCTAGAGTAGACAGGACTTTGTAAGTTTCCTGCTTCTCCTGTAGTAGACTGAGGATCCCCATGATGGAAATCCTGTCTTGCTAGCACATGAAACTTACCTTTGGTGAGAAACAAGATAAATAGCTAACAGAAGAATTCAACAATGGGCACAGGGATAGAGATAGGACAAAGTTGGCAAAGGAGAATATGATAGTTATAAAGAACTATAACCAGACAAAAAAGATGAAAATGAAGGAAGGAAATGAGATAAAATATAAAGACAATGGGGGAAATTGAGAAATAGGTAAAGAAAAGCTAAACTATAAAAAAAAACTATTGAAAACTAATAGGGCACAAGGATATAGACTAAAGAAACAGAGAAAAGTAAAACTTCTGAAATCTAGGGGAAAAGGGGAAGAGATGCCATCAGTTCCCTGGACTACTAGGAACATTTTCACCAACAGCCCTCACCTGGAGGTTTTCACATGTGTCTTTCAGAGACCATCTATGTTTGGTAGAGATATCTAACTGTATCACAAAGTTTGGTGATTTAGCTAGGTAGTGAGCTGGCATAATTAAAAGATTACTGGACATAGATTTAAGAAAATGTGCCTCAAAAAAATAATAGTAGCTCTGTGACCTTGGGCAAGTCAATGTATCTGTTTCAGTTTCCTCATCTGTAAATCTGGGCATACAGATTTACAGATGTCTTATTATTTCATTTCATTCTCACAACAATCCTAGGAGGTGAATATTGTTATATCTTCATTTTACAGTTGAGAAAACTAAGGCAAAATGTCACTCAGATAGGAAATATCTAAGGCTGGATTTGAACTTAGGTCTTCCTGATTTAAGGCCTAGCACTCTGTGATCTAGGGAAATATCTAGCTGCCTGTGGTCAGTACAAAAGCATGTAGATAGAAGATGGACTGTTATACTGGAAGAATAACAAGTAGGCCAGTGTTTCTAAATCAATAATACTCTAATTTACTGTACTACATAGTAAAATATATTTAAAAAAGACTAGAAAAGTAGAAAGTGACTTAGTTATGAAGATTTTAAAATGTTAAAAAGAGATATTTATAATTGATTCTGGTAATAATATGGAGCCACCAGACTTATTTGAGTAGGGAGTAATATGGTCAAACTTTTAGTTTAAGAAAATGAATTTGTAATTTATATGAATTTGGATTAAATGGGCAGATATTTGAACGAGGGAGACCAAATAAAAAGATTAATGCAACATTTTAGGTGAGAAGAAATGAGAGTCTGAAGCCTTATGGTGCTAGCTCTGTGTTCAGAGAGAGATAGATAGCTGTGAGAGATGTTATGAAAGTAGATATTACACATTGGTAAATTTGTCTATGTGGGGTTAAATAAAGAAATAAAGTTTACACGGAGATTGCCAGCCCAGAGAAAAGAGAATGGTGGTACATTTGACATTAATAGGAAACATACCAGAGAAGAGTTTGAAGTGAAAGGTGATCAATTCCATTTTGGGCATGTTGAAAGTAAGATGTCTATGATATGTCCAACTCTGTCTGTTTAAAACACATTTGATTTATCACACAAGACTGAAGTTTTGGAGAGAAATCAATACTGAATATATACATTTGGGAGTCTTCTGCATACCAATGATAATTGGACCCATCAGAACCTATGAGTTCATTAAATGAGATAGCTGAGAGTGGAAAATAGAGCAAGATAGTAAAAAGAAAATTCTTGTTAATCTATCAACAATGTCTTCTAAAGAACTAATTGCTGATGGAATTGTTGATGGAATAATGAACCATTCTTGTTCAAGGGGCTATAACTATGTCCAAAGGGCTGTAACACTGTGCATTCCCTTTGAGCCAGGAATACATTATGTATGTATCCCAAAGAGATAAACATACCTCCTAAACCCCCAAAACACATTTATTATAGCTTTTTTGGTGATGACAAAGAATGGGAAGTCAAGGAGATTTCTTTTTCCACATCATTTAGGGAATGGCTGAACAAATTGTGGCATAGGACTGTGATAGGGTACTATTATGTTCTAGAAAATGATGAGGTGTGATTTCAAAAAGTCATGATAAGACCTACATGAACTTTTACAAAGTGAAGTGAGAAGAATTGGGATGTCATAATGCATCCCATTTGTAACAGCAATGTCATGATGATAATCAACTGGAAGACTTGGAAACTCTGATTAATACAATGATCAAAGACAATTTCAAGTGACCTAGAGAGCCAATGAACTCTGAGTACAAACAAATATAATTTTCTCAATTTATTCCTCTTGCTTTTTTTTTGAAATATGGCCAATATGGAAATTCTTTGTGTGGTTTCACATGTATAATTGATAACATATTATTTATCTTCTCAGTGATTGGGAGAGGGAGTGAAAGGGAAAGAATTTGGAACTCAAATTTTAAACAAAATATTAAATCAAGAATAAATTACTTTTAAAACAAAAAAAAGGTATTATTATATAATAATCATCAACAACAAAACATCACGCCCTTTATAAAATTTTAAAATAATGTGTCAAATCAAATTACATCAAAACGTTGGGTCAACAGAACCAACAGAAACAAAATTAAATGGGAAGTACAAAGCTGTGAAAAATCTTCACAGACAGTATATCTGATAAAAGTCTTATTTATAAAATATATAAAGAATTGTGTCAAATTTATAAGAATACAAGTCATTCTCAAATTGACAAATGGTGTAAAGATATGAACAGACAATTTTCAGATGATGAAATTAAAGCCATCTATAATCATATGAAAAAATTCTCTCAATCACTATTGATTAGAGAAATGCAAGTGAAAACAACTCTGAGTTACCACCTCACACCTCTCAGATTAGCTAAGATGACAGGAAAAGTTCATTATAAATATAGGACAGGATATGGGAAAACTGGGACACTAATGTATTTTTAGTGGAATTATAAAATGATCCAACCATTCTGGAGAGCAATCTAGAGCTATGCTCAAAGGGCTATAAAACTATGCATACCCTTTGACCCAGCAGTGCCATTACTGGGTCATAAAGCAATGTGTGTCAAAAAATAAATTAAATAATTATTTTTTTAAAACAGTTAGGGCAAGGTGAGGCATTTTTTCTAGTCCAGTGTAACTGAGAAGGTCAATAGAAGAAGGATTGAAATGGGACTGTCCAAAGCAGAATGTGGTACTAACATTAGCTGTTATCTTTGGAGGCAGCAGCAGAAGTTGTCCTAAAAGTGTTCACCAACCAAAGATACTAGGGTGATTGAACATCTGGTTGAAAAGAGACAACGTAGGATTTCTGTTCTAGCACTGGCGATGGGTCTAGGTGTTTTAGAAATTCTACTACTTATTATTTATTTCCCATTTATACTTCCAGGTTTAAGAGAAATATTAATGTTTACAACAGAGCAGGGTCCTTAGTTCCCAGCTGTAATTCAAGAATGGAAAGAAAGCACTTGTGGTTGGCCACACTGAAGAAAAGGCTATATCTGGGTGTGGGTCATAGTTCCAGGGAGGAGAGGAATATTTTTCTCTACTTAGGTAAGAAACAGAAAGCATACCAAGAAGGCAATGATCACATCTCTTCCCAGATAACATCACCTTAGAAACACTAAAACCCTGAAGACTCACAGAAATAGCTATAAAAACAGCAAGGCAAAAATAACTGAATGAATGAATGAATAGATAATATAAATGGAGACAGACATGCAGATAGAGACAGATAGACAAATAAATGAAAATGATGAAGCCTAGCACATTGACACTCTTACCCCCAGATAAATAGAATTAAATTCTTACATAAAATTCCAAGTAAATAGACTAGAAAAATGAGCAAACAATTAAAAAAAACTGATGTTAAAAGATACTACCTTAATAGGTGTATTATTGGGATAATATTGACATTTACAACACATATCTCTTTTTTTTTATTTGCAAAACATATGTGTGGGTAATTCTTCAACATTAACCCTTGCATAGCTTTCTGTTACAGATTTTCCCCCCAACTCCCCACCCCTCCCC
>JAJPUD010013440.1:14895-44374 GCA_023553655.1 Myrmecobius fasciatus
GCAGGATATCCACTACATGTTAATTATGTTAAAATACTTGGCAAATCAAATATATGTATACATATTTCCAAACTAATCATTGTTGTGCAAGAAAAATCGTATCTACACAAAAGACATATCAGATAAAGGAAACACAATGTAAGCAAACATCAATCAAGAGTATGAGAATGTTATGTTGTGGAACACATTTCACATCCCTCTCTCTAGGTGTATGGCTTTCTTCACTAAACAATTTGAAGTGCTATGAAAGATTTCATTGTTGAAGAGAGCCGTGTCCATCAGAATTGATCATCATATACTATTGTTGTTGCCGTGTATAATGATCTCCTGGTTCTGCTCATTTCACTCAGCATCAGTTCATGCAAGTGTCTCCAGGCCTCTCTGAAACTGTCCTGCCGGTAATTTCTTACAGAAAAATAATATTCCATAACATTAATATACCATAATTTATTCAGCCATTCTCCAATTGAAGGGCATCTATTCAGTTTCCAGTTTTTAGCCACTACAAAAAGGGCTGCCAAAAACATTCTTGTACATGGGGGGCCCGTTCCTTCCTTTATGATTTCTTTGGGATATAAGCCCAATAGAAATGCTGCTGGGTCAAAGGGTATGCACAACTATATTGTTGTTTTTTTTTCATAAAACCAACTCTTAGTTTTATTTATTAATTCGATAGTTTTCTCATTTTCAATTTTATTGATCTCCCCTTTAATTTTCAGAATTTCCAATTTGGTATTTAATTGAGGGTTTTTAATTTGGTCTTTTTCTAGGTTTTTTAATTGTAAGCCCAGTTCATTAATCTTCTCCTTCTCTGTTTTACGCAAGTAAGCATCTAGAGATATAAAATTACCCCTTATAACCGCTTTAGCCGTGTCCCACAAATTTTGGTATGTTGTCTCATTATTGTCCTCCTGGATGAAATTATCAATTGTGTCTATAATTTGCTCTTTCACCCATTCATTCTTCAGGATTAGATTATTTAATTTGCAATTAACTTGTGGTCTATTTTCTCCTGGCCTTATATTACATGTGAGTTTTATTGCATCATGATCTGAGATGGGTGCATTTACTATTTCTGTTTTTCTGCATTTGATTTTGAGGTTTTTATCCCCTAACACATGATCAATTTTCATATAAGTTCCATGAACCCCTAAGAAAAAAGTATACTCCCTGCTATCACTATTCAATTTCCTCCAGAAACCTATCATACCTAACTTTTCTAGCCTTTTGTTTACCTCCCTAACTTCTTTCTTATTGATTGTGTGATTTGATTTATCTAATTCTGAGAGAGCAAGGTTGAGATCCCCCACTAGTATAGTATTACTGTCTATTTCTTCTTGTATCTATGTTAGTTTCTCCTCTAGGAATTTGGATGCTATACCACTTGGTGTATATATGTTTAGTCTTGATACCACTTCATTGTCTATGGTACCCTTTAGTAAAATATAGTTTCCTTCCTTGTCTCTTTTAATTAGATCTATTTTTGTTTTTACTTGATCCGAGATAAGGATTGCTACTCCTGCCTTTCTTTGTTCACCTGAAGCATAGAAGATTCTGCTCCAGCCCTTTAACTTCCCTCGGTATGTATCTCTATGTTTTAGATGTGTTTCTTGTAAACAACATATTATAGGATTCTGGCTTTTAATCTAGTCTACTTCCCGCTTCCGTTTTATGGGAGAGTTCATCCCATTCACATTCACAGTTAAAATAACTATATCTGTATTCCCTGCCATCTTATTTTTGCCAGAGTTATGATTTTCTCTTCCCTTTCCCCTCTCTCCCTTCCTCACTCCCCAGTACTTTATTTTTGATGACCACCTCCCACCAATAGTCCTCACCCTTTTAGAATCTCTCCCTCCCCTTTATACCTTCCCCCTAATCTTTCTATTAGTTTATCCCTTTCCTTTCCTCCTTTCCCTCCCAACTTCCCACAAGGAGGGTCAGGCCTTTCTTTGAAGACAAATGTGTCTCATACACTCTCTTAGAGTCCAATCTAATGAGAGTAAGGTTTACACTATACCCATTGCCCTCCCTTCTTTCCCTCAATTATATTAGATCTTCTATGTCTCTTTATGAGATTTTACCTTATTCTTAATCTTCCTGGTAAGCCTTCTGAAAGGGAACCAGCTTAAGGCCGCCTTTGTGGCTTCATCTGGGATTGTTTTCAGAATATCAGGATCTGGGGACTGCTCTACTTTCTCTCTGTAGAAGCTGTCTATGGTGAGAGCTCTCTTCTGCTTCTTACTCATGGTTTTCCCCTGAGGTATCAGTCACCAGCAGGGAATACTGCTGCAGTTTCAATTAGCCCTGGGGCAGTTTGTCGAGTTGACTTCCAGTCTCAGGCTGGTCAGGCTAGATCTGCACTAGGACCACGTTTTCAGCTGCTCTCGATCCACCCTTTACCAAAGGCAAATCTGCCAAAGCACCTGCCCACAAGCAGAGCAAAGTGGCCCAGGTGTCTCCCAGGGGCTTTCTGGGTGCCTAAAATCCACCTCTGTGGCAGCCCGACTTTCGCCCCGGTTGCTCTGGTGTCTGATTGCGGCCAGTGTCCGATTCCCGTGAGATTAACCTCCGGAGTTTTTTCAAAGTAGATTGTTGATAGAAGTGCATTGTAGTCCAACTGTTTGGTTGAGTCCTCCCTCCAGAACCAGTTCGGAGGCTCAATTTGCCTGGGTCTGAGGGAAGGTCTCAGGAGCTCACAGAGAACGTTGTCTGCAGTTCGCCATATTGGCTCCGCCCCTGTGGCAGCCCTTTTTGTAGTGGCTAGAAACTGGAAACTGAATGGATGCCCATCAATTTGAGAATGGCTGAATAAATTATGGTATATGAATGTCATGGAATATTATTGTTCTGTAAGAAACAACCAGCAGGACGATTTCAGAGAGGCCTAGAGAGACTTACATGAACTAATGCTGAGTGAAATGAGCAGAACCAGGAGCTCATTATACACAGCAACAACAATATTATATGACAATCAATTCTGAAGGACATGGCTCTCTTCAACAATGAAATGTTTCAAACCACTTCCAATTGTTCACTGAAGGAAGCCATATACAACCAGAGAGAGGGATGTGAAATGTGGACCACAACATAAGATTTTCATGCTCTTGATTGATGTTTGCTTGCATTGTGTTTTCTTTATCTGATTTTTCTTTCTTGTAGATACGATTTTTCTTGTACAACAATGATAAGTGTGGAAATATGTATACATATATTCGATTTGCCAAGTATTTTAACATAATTAACATGTAGTGGATATCCTGCCATCTAGGAGAGGGGTGAGGAATAGGGAGGAAAAATTTGTAACATAAAGCTTTGTAAGGGTTAATGTTGAAGAATTACCTGTACATATGTTTTGTAAATAAATAAATTATATATATAGCAAGACAAACAAAAACTTTTGCCAACACTTTGAGACTATACAAACTCAGTCTCTGCAGATATGAGAGAGCTGAGACTCATAGCTAAATTTGGTTCTTATATAGCATTAGTTCTACTAAGTTCAAATCCAAAACCCAGAAGAATTAGAGAGTAGACTCTGCATCAGGACTCTTCCCTCTCCCTTACCTTTGAATGGGGTGATCATGTGCTATTTGGATCTATTCTTGCTTTTTGGAGCTTTTGCCATACGCTTTGGATACCTCTGATATTATGGAGTTCAGGTCCCCTTAAGCATTCCTGGTTAGCAGTCTAGAAAGTTTTAGACTTATCTACTTGAGCTTTTCTGATAAGCAGTGCTATTATTGGCATGCCTTTCCTAGTATCTTTATATTCTTAGTATTTTTATATGCTATATATATTCTTAGTATTTTTATAAATTTTTTGATCAAAAATGTTTGTGGCAGCCCTTTTTGTAGTGGTTAGAAACTGAAACTGAATGGATGCCCATCAATTGGAGAGTAGTTGAATAAATTATGGTATATGAATTTTATGGAATATTATTATTCTGTAAGAAACGACCAGTAGGATGATTTCAGACAGGTCTGGAGAAACTTGCATGAACTGATGCTGAGTGAAATGAGCAGAACCAGGAGATCATTATACACAGCAACAATAAGACTATATGATGATCAATTCTGAAGGATATGGTTTTCTTCAACAATGAGTTCCAGTTGTTCAGTGATGAAGAAAGCCATATACACCCAGGGAGAGGCCTGTGGGATCTGATTCTGGACCATAATAGTATTTTCACACTCTCTGTTGATGTTAGCTTGCAGTATGTTTTCCTTCTCAGTTTTTTTTTCCTGTATAGCAAGATAACTGTATAAATATGTATACACATATTCAATCTGTCAAATATTTTAGCATAATTAACATGTATTAGACTTCCTGCCATCTAGGGGAGGAGTGGAGGGTAGGAGGGAAAAATTTATAACAGTAAGTTTTGCAAGGGTCAATGTTGAAAAACTTACTTATGTGTATGTTTTGCAAATAAAAAGCTTTAATAAAAAATTGTTTTCGATCATTATGTCTGTGGGGGAGGTACATGCATGTATTAGAAATAACACTTGACACTGAAAATCAGATATCAAGGAAAATTTATTAAAGAAGAATCTTAAGGAATCATGTTAACGGTTCTGGTCAGAAGCAGGCCTCACTCCTCTTTGGGAAGAGGGAGCCTTGAGTACAGAAGTAGGTAACCTTTATACTTGCTCATGTGATGCAACCCCTCCTTTCAGAGAATGGATTGGTCCATTTTATCCAGGTTACAGTCTTTCTGGTATGCCCACTACATGTTTCCCCTTAATATGTATAAAACATGTCCTCCCCCTCATCATACAACCCTTGTTCAAAAATGACAGAAAACTCCTTTTCTGGGGTATATTGTTTAATATTCAATTAGCCTATTAAGCAGGATTTGGTCAAATCCTGTCAATGATCCCAACTAGTTTAGGCTGGATGGGCTATTATTTTAAGTCTGTGGTTTTCTCAAAATCACAAGAGTCTTTCTGATTGATTGAATCCTCCTGTCCCTTCCTAATCCACCAATTCCTTATTTGCTCAAGGCTTTTACTGATCACTGAATTGTTCTGTGAATCTAACCTTCCTTAACCTCTCATATTCTGAAAATCTCTTGGTCAGTGGTCAGTGGTAATCCTACATTACCTCAAAGCTTGCAACATTGTGGAAACCCAACTTTTCAGCATTTCTCACAATTTCCCCATTTCCTTTTTAACAAGGATTTGGTTTCCACATCTTTTCTGTTGTCCCTTCTTCAAACCTTTTAACATCATCTTACACTCCCATCTATAATCTTGCTCAAAAGTAAGCCTTCTCATTTAAAAGTTCTCTTTAAACTAAAAACTTATAACCTGAAAGGAATACAATAAACTTGGTACAAACAAGAAGATAAAACAATAAGTTCCATAATCCTTAATTATGTGCATAGTTCTGAGTAGATCCTCAGCTTGAAACCATCACCCTCCTTTTTCTGTCCTTTGGAGTGTTGGAATTCTGGGGACAAAAGGATGGAGATCTCAGTCTTCCACAGAAATCATGACTACTTCAAGCTGGAAAGAGGCATAGAGTTGAGTCATCTTACAGGGTAAACCTGTTGTGCCTGTCTCAGTTTCCCTCAGTTGCAATATCAGTCTCCCTTAATTGCTCTGTCCCAGAATAGAATCCCCACTTCCTGACCTTCAGAAATAATTGGACTCATATTCCAAAGGAATCATAAAACCTCCAGATGGTCAGCCTCGACCTACCCTTATCTGCACGACCTAGACGAGTAGTCTTCTTTGCCAAGGCATCCCTTACTTCTACCTGTCAGAACTGAATTTATGGTTTCCTTGGACACCAGATGTGCTCAGCTGTTCCCATGAGTTCTTTGTCTCCCTGAGATATAGGAACCCTATATAATGTTTGAAGTCCCTTGATGGGGCTGCTGTGTACTTTGTATTCAGTCGGCTGACATGGCTGTGGCTGTGTCAGTCTCTGGGCTGGACTGCGTGCTTTGAGACATGAGTCCCAGCAGTCCTGATCCATAGCTAGGGATTCTGAACTCTCAGTTAACATCAATAAAGCATTACCTAATTTTCACCATGTGATACTGCCTCAGTTTCTCCCTGAGCATTACAAACCTTTAAGGACCTTATTTCATACAGATTTATGCATCTGTCAACAGATAGATTGACTAGGCCAAATATTTATTTATCTCATTATTTATGATATAATGACCATATTTTTCAGATTGAAAACTACAAGATCTTACATACTTGTATTGTACTCATGATTTCTATTGATCACTTACTCTGATTAAAGAAGTTTGCTGGAACATAATTAATAATCAAAAACTTGTCCTTGAGGTCTTAGTCTGAAAACACATACATAATAGGATAAAGCATCCTTAGCTCTATTTTATAGTTGACAACCAATTATGCAGTGACAATTCCACTTTATAGTCACTCAGGAATAATCAGGTGGATTTTTATGGAAAGAAACTCCCCTGGGAAACTAAGTCACAAAGATCCCACCTAAGCAGAGGCCAAGGTTGTTTTTCCAATTTTTGCCCAGATATTAACCTCCACCTGTAACAATTCAAGATCACATTCCTCTGAGTAGATAGTGGCACATTTCTCTCATATGGTGGATTACTGACTTGATGACTGAATTCAAAACTTAAATAATATCAGCTACAGTTCCAAGAGATTTTATCTCAAATAATAAGTCTCCTCAATCAAAGCTTCAGATGAATTTAGTTCTCAAGGCTCACCTATCCCAAATAAGTATTGACTACAATCCTACATTAATAACAGTAAGAAATTCATCCTAGAAAGTCCTTACATCAGAAGAGCTTTCTGTTTTAAATCTCCCTCCTTAGTTTTACCTGTAGAGGATTTCCTGTAGGAATTACCCCCCCCCCGTTACAATTTATTTGTTTGGTTTCCTCCACTTCCTCTGATTCTCCCAGTTCAGAAACAGGTCCCTTAACTTTGGTGTAAAGAATCCAACCTCTTTCAGCAGTTCTTATAGCAGTCTCAGTGGTTAGCAGAATCTGGAATGGTCCATCCCAGTTAGGAAGTAATCTTTCTCCTTTCCAAGATTTTATCAGTACCCAGTCACCTGGTTTGAACTGATGTACAGTGAATTCAAGAGGTGGAGTCTGAGCAAGGTGTCTTTTCAATGAAAGTTCTGAAAAACAAGTAGACAGTATATAGTCTCTTAGAAACCTAGCCTTCCTCTGAAAGAATGGAACCTCTCCTTTCCCTCCACTGGTAAGGCATTCCATACAACATTTCAAAGAGTGATAATCCAATATCTCACCTAGGAGTTGTTCTGACTCTAAGAAGTGCTAGTGGCAAACATTTCAGCCAAGATAACCTTGTTTCAATGCCTACTTTAATGATCTTTTGTTTCAAAGTTTGATTCATTTGTTGTACTCTTCCTGAGGAAGGTAGATGCCAAGAGGTATGGAATTCTCATTTAATTCCTAAACATATCATGACATTCTGTAATATCCTAGCAGTAAAATGGGTTCCATTGTCTGAGTCAATCCTTTCCACTAATCCAAACTAAGGAATGATATGTTCAAGAAGGATTTTGCTGACCCCAGCTACCATGGCTGAGTTCAGAGGATAAGCTTCCACCAATCCAGTTAAGTGACCTACAATTATTAGTAAATATTTAAGTTTCCCAATTAGTGGCATTTCAGTGAAATCCACCTGAATACTTTGGAAGGGTTTTAGCGAGATTTCTCTTCCCCCCCTTCACTTGTTTCCTCAGGATATTTTTATTAATCTTCTGCCATATCACATATCTTGCTATGATTTGTTTTACCACAATATAAATGCTACTGTATAAATCTCAAAACACCCAAATTGTTTAAGAATCATATCAGATAGTGTCTGGGTTCCCCAATGACTCCCCTTATGGAGAATTCCCATCAGTTCTCTTGTCATCCCTTTGCTTAACATTTTTTCTCCCATCTAGGAGTATCCATCCTTTCTCATCTTTAGCAGCCCCTAATTTAAACAACTCTTCTGTTTCCCTTTGATTAATGACAAGGATCACTTTAGGATAATCTATTTGAGGTATTAAGACTAACAAGGGGTTTTCTCTGTCACTTAGCCCAGCTCCTCTTGCTTCCTCATTTCCCCTCACTTCTAGCAAACTTCCCTTTCGGTAAGCGTTGATGTGTACCACTACTATTTCTGAGGGCAATAATACATTTTCTAATTCTTATTTGATTAGTTCACCATGAGCCAAATCCTTTCCCTTACTATTGATGAGGCCCCATTCAGCTTAAATTTTTTCCAAAAGTATGTACTACTTCATAGGCATATATGGAATCTGTACAGATAGTTTTTTTTTTTCCCACTCACTTTCTTAAGGGCCTGATTTAGAGCATAAAGATCTCATGTCTGTGCTGACTAATTCTTTGGTAGGGATCCAGACTCTTATACTGACCAATCCTTCCCATTTATGATTGCATTATCATTTCTTCTCTTTCCTTCAACCACTTGTGAAGACCCATCTATAAACAATTGTTCTTCTATTTCCAAAGGAATATCACTCAAATCTGATCTAACTTTGGTTTGGAAGTCTATTACATTCAGACAACTATGTTCAGGTTCTGCCTGACTTGATTACTGTTCTCAGTGCTTAAAACCAAATCATCTTTTTCCAGCAATAATGATTCATATTTTAAAATTCTTGAATCGGTCAACCAATGACCTGCCCTTTGGTTTAGGATAGTCCTAACTTGGTGTGGGGTGCCTACTATAATGCTCCCTCAGAAGTCAGTTTTCAACTTTTTGCTACCAACAAGGCAGTTGCAGTTACTGCTTGTATACACTTAGGCCACCCCCCTCAAGAGGGGATCAAGTTCTCCAAATAAGAAGGCAACAGATGGAAAGGTTTGTTAAGGGTAAGCAGGATCAGTACTGGAGCATTCAGAGTCTGCTTTACCTGTTGAAAGATTTCCTTCTCCTCTTTTAACCATTCTAACTGCTCTGGCTCTTCCTCTAATAGTTAATCAATAACCAGCTATAACCCTTTCCTTCCTTCCATTGGGATAGTGTGTGGGATAAAAATGCAACCCCTGACTCAAAATCATTACTCAGAGATTTCTCAAAGTGAAGATTAGAAGTTGATTAGAATCTCACGAAATTCTGGAGGATCATTTTCCTCCAGGGCAAGCCAGAGGAGAAAGAGGCCTGCACCTTCTGTCTGAACAGTTGCTTAAAGAGAGCCACCAGCACCCAGGACCCTCCAGTCTCTGGCTCACTCATCACAGATATTTACCAGACCTCTGGTAAATAGGATTCCTGGTAGAAAGTCCAGTTTGCCTTCGATATTCTAAAAAGCCATACTTAATCCCTTCCTGCAGTGTTCTAGTTAGCAATTCCCAATGAAAAACCACACCAATCTCTCACAGTCATTATTCTGAAAAGTCCTCAGTTTCCCATTTCATTCAATAAGATACTGTTTAACACAGGTTACAGCTTGAGGATTCTTTTGTTTAATTTTTATTGGATCAACCATCACCCCCCTCCCCCACCATTCCCTTCTCCTACCCAAACTTCTGGTCTAATATCTTTATAGGACTCAATACTTAACAAAAGTAGTCTAATAGCCAATCATTCCTATGTTTTATCTCTAGATCTAATTTAAGAATTAAATTTCTTTCCAAAAGGTTTATTCCTTCTTCTAGGACAAATAAAAATGTGACCAACACAAACATGTGACCTTTTTAGATTAATTACCAGAGACTTGTTTCAATACCCATTTTTAAAGTTAAAATAAAATCAAATACAAATTTAAACTTCTAGTTATACTTCAATATAAATGCACACATATTTCTAAAATCTTATACCAGAATAAACATGTTCACAAACACACACAGTTACAAAATTTAAGATAGCAGAAAACTGCTCTGGACTTTAGGATCCTGAGGGAGAAAATCGGAGAAATTTGGACCCAGGTGTCCATCTGCAGGTCTGTGGCACAGTGACCAGCCCACCCTCCACACCAGAAATTCTGGGGAGGGGGCCATGTAGAAGAGACGATGGGGGCACTAGCACAAACTCCAAAAGAATCAGACCAGTGAGGGATGCCAGCCTAGCTAGGATAGATTTCACAAGTCTCTCGTAGAGAGGGCATTTTTTGTTTTTGTTTTTCCAGTAAGCCACAAGTTCTGGCCTTCAGAAGGCTTTTAGTCATGTAAATTAGGCCTACTTAAAAATGCAATAGACTAACTCCAGTTAGCTGACTGAGATTTAATGATTATTCTCAAAACCCCCAAAATCTGCTGAAATGTTTTAACAGTTCTATAACCTTAACTATTTCCGCAGACCCAAATTGATCAGGCTTATGTCCACAAAAATGAATTAAGTTTTTTTTTTCCTTTTTGATGCAGCCGTTAAAAACTTTCCCTTTCTAAGAATTAATCCTTCCTCTCTCCAGGTAGAAGCTATTTACACAAGTCCAGTTATGTTCAAAACAAGTGCTTTTAAATCTCAAATGCCAAGTTCTTTTTTCTTTATAATTCCACTGAGAGACACACAGAAAACAAAACATAGGGACCCCCCCCCACACACACACACACAAAAGTAGACAAATACAAACTGCTTTTAAATTCCTCTTCCTTCTATCTAACAGAGTTATCTTCTATTCCTTGTCCTTACTCCAGGGAGAGTACTCCCATTCCCTTCCTGGGGATTCCTCCCCCTTTCCCTTGGCCCAGAACTTGTTCCTCCCATCTGCAAATCCAGCAAGTTTTGGCAGTCCACTCAAGACTTCTACGTGGATTTTGGCTAGATGGTTTCTGCAAGGCCAATGCAGCCTACAGCTGCCTGCTTTGACCTCCCTTTAGAAAGGAACAACCTGACCAACAAAAGGTGTTTCTTACCTTTGATGGAAATATCAACTTAAGTGGTATGCCGGCTGGTTCCCCAATCATTAAGATTCTTCAAGCTACCTCAAGGCTCATGGTTTGAAGTCATGAGTTCAAAGGGAATGGGGTTCAATCTCAAGGACCATTGAAATCAATGGGAGCACTCTTCCCAAGGGATCTCTTATCCTGCTCCATCTGAAGTCTATGAGTCAAACCCTACATTGGGCACCAAAATAGTTAGATATAACTCTCTTGACACTAAAAATCAGATATCAAGGAAAATTTATTAAAAAAGAATCTTGAGGAATTATCTTAACATTTCTGGCCAGAAGAAAGCCCCATTCCTTTTTTGGGAAGAGGGAGCACTAAGTACAGAAGTGGGGGAACCTTTATACTTGCTCATATGAAGCAGCCTCTCTCTTCAGAGGATGGATTGATCCATTTTATCGGGTTACAATCTTTCTGATATGCCCACTATGTGCTTCCCCTTAATATGTATAAAACATGTTCCCCCCCATCATGCATTCCATGTTCAAAAATGGAAGAAAACTCCTCCTATGGGGTGTGCTGTTTAATATTCAATTAGCTTATTAAGCAGGCACAGTAGTGATTTGGTCAAGTCCTGTCATTGACCCCAACTAGTTTGGGCTGGATGAGCTATTATCTTAAGTTTATGGTTTTAAACCACAAGACTCTTTCTGATTGGTTGAATTCACCTGTGCTTTCCTAGTCCTCCATTTCTTTATTTGCTCAAGGCTTCTATTGAAGAACTTAACTGTTTTGTGAATTCTAAATTTGCTTAACCTCTCACATTCTGAAAATCTCTTGGTCAGTTGTAAGCATTTTCCCACACTACCTCAAAACTTGCAACATTGTGGAAACCCAACTTTTCAGTATTTCTCACATAAATTTTATTTTTCTTACATCCAAATGATACACAGATGCTTTTTAAAAATTTGTATTTTGAAATTGTTGTCTCTTTTAAACTCAGTAAAAAAAAATTATTGAGTCTCAACTTAGATTTCTATTTTATAGAAAACCCATCGTGTGTGAACAAGTTTCATCAGCCCATTCCAATACATGTCTTATGAGACCTACTTAAAAAACCTTTGATTGATAGAATCAAGGGAATTGCCTTATTCTTCTTTATACCTAAAAATGTTCATATATCTGATTGAATCAATCACAATTCAGGTGGACATCATCCTTATACTATGATATAGTGAATGGTTTGTGGTTGTTCAGTAGTTTCAATCTTGTCTGACTCTGCCCTTTTGGGACAAAGATACTGATGTGCTTTGCTATTTCCTTCTCTAGTTCATTTTGTAGATGAGGAAATTGAGGCAAACAGGATCAAGTGACATGACCTGAGTCACATAACAAATAAGTGTCTAAAGTCACATTTGCACTCAGTTCTTCATGATTCAGAGACCTGGTTCTCTATTCACTGTGTCATCTAGCTGTCCTGAATGCTGTTACTATAATTTATAGGATAGCACTTCTTCTTAGGCATATCTATATAATAACAGAAGTCACATGGATTTTACAAAGTATAAAGAACTTGCTCATCAAAGAAGCACCCATGCAAAACTATTCACTATTAAATTGCTCAGTGTTCTCTCTTAAAATGCACCAGCTGCTCTTTTAGCAATTTCTTCCTTGTGAATGATTCATTCCCCATAGCCACTTGCAGAATCAAGTGTTCTTTACTCAAGGAGACCTTCAGGAACCTGAATCTTAGTTCAGATTCCCAAGGGAAAATTTTAGGTGTGGCTACAGCAGGAAAGGTTCAGGTTTGGGTTCATGCCATAGAGATGAATGAAACTGTGACTTATGATTTCCTTGTTTTGAAAAACCATCTCATTGTTTCATTTAGACCATGTCCCTTTGGTTCTGCTGTGGGAGACAAGAGATTCACCTTTGATTCCAACTACACCCAGGTCAGTTTTCATCACCTGAACAGTCTTTTGAACTTCAGGTTAGGTCATTTCTCCCTCCTTCTCGTCTCATAATTTATGTATTGTGTGATTCCTGATTGCATTTTTAAGAATCAGATTACATTTCATAATTTTGGTGGCCTTTTCTTTATTATTTTTCTTTTCTCCTTTGACTCCTTCCAACACCATACACACACACAAAAACACACACATACACACACACACAGACGCACGTCTTTCCATGCTAGATATTGTACTGTACACTTTAAAGATATCTCATCTGATCCTCACAACAATGTTATTATCCTCATTTTGCCATTGAAGAAACTGGCAAACAAGTTAAGTACTTTGCCCAAGGTGATATAGCTAATCAGCATCTGGATTTTACCTCAGCACTTCTTGACTTTAGATCCCAGCCCTATCCAATATACTACCTAATTGCCAATGCCTTCCCTCTTTGATGACCTTCATCTACAATGTATATATCTTGTTTATACATATCTATTTTCACATTGTCTCCTTTAGTAGAATTTGGATTTGTTGATAGCAAGTACCATGTTTTTGTTCTATTTTGTTTTTCTTCCCATATGTCCTCAGTTCTTAGTGTAGTACCAGACACATAAAGAGTGCTTAAAATTCCTTTTTTGACTTTAAATATGGCTTTATAATTGTCAGAAATCTCAGAAAGATCAATGATGGGAAATGATTTTACAAATAAACTCTCTAACACATATGCATAAAAATAATTAATTAGGCATTCATACTGTAAAACATGGATAAGTGCTTGCTTTTCCAGAATTGTATGGGGCCAAGATAAATGATAACAAAATAACAATATACATTCTTAGAACAACATTATGAGATAAAAGAATGATGGACTAATCCAAAATTAACAGTTCTGTAGTCTTAGCTTTTTTGGTCTATACTTTCAGAGTGAAATAAAATTCTTTGATGGGTTGTAAAGTGTTTTGGTTTTTTTAGTTAGGGTAGAAGAACTTTTTTCCTTTCTTAAGAGATATTAATTGCACATTTTCCTCTACCATCTAGAAAATGAACTTCTTAAATTTCTTCCAGTAAAGGCCCTTTCTACATATAATCCTTAAAGATGATCAAGATGATTAAGGTTCTTCTGTATTGTTAGAAAATAACTCACAGAAAAATAAGTAGTTGACTTGGAAGTTGATTAGGAATTTCTAAAACAATGTAGAAAACACATCTTGAATTTTAAAGGCAGTATAGTGTAGTATAGTGTATTAAGAACTGATTAAAGATTCAGGATGGATTGGCATTAAGAATCTTCTCAAGCATTTGTGGCTATATGATCTAGACAATTAAGTCTCAAAACTCATACACAATTTTTCATATACATCAATTGCATCAGTAAAGGCAATTTTCTTATGGCGGAGTTTTCAGAAGCTACAAAATTCCAGATTTGGTCTGGGGGAAAAAAAAGTGTGAGGGAACATTTTTTTATCATGAATCTCTATCCTGATTTTTTTAAAGTTACATGTTACATTCAAAATAGACCTTCTACTTAACTTTTTATCCTGATGAATTTCTTTCTGTTCTCCCCTGTACATTTTTAAAATATTGCATTAATACTTTTTTTCCTTTTGTTTTCTTTTTGGTATAACTATTACTTTGTTGCTCTCTCCTCCAACCTGTTTCATAACTCTCCTCTACCTTAAAAAAAAAAAACTAATTTACACAAATAAGTATACTCAAAGAAATACTTGAATATGTATGAAAATGTATGTCTCATTATTCATTGATTTATCACTTCTCTTTGCCCAAGTCATTTTCTCTGTCTTCCTATTTGGTTTTGCTGGAAATGTAAATAAAGTCTGATGATTTTATTCCTTTATTTTATATCCTATTACTTAATTGAAGATTATTTAAAATTAATTTTAGATGATATTAAATGTTGTTTAAGTCATATAATTTTTTTAAGTGATTTTGTTGAAGCCATTAAGTGGTGTAATGGATAGAACTGCAGTCCTGAAGTGAGGAGCACCCGAGTTCAAATTAAGCCTCAGACAATACTTCTTAGCTGTGTGACCTTGGGCAAGTCATTTAACCCCAATTGCCTCAGGGGGAAAAAGTGATTTTTCTTTTGATATATGTTCATTCCCTTAATATATTTTTTCATGGCAATTCAATTTCCAATATATAAACAGTATTATATTAAATAATGGGTACAATGGAAATGGACATCCCTATTTGATCAATTATTTATTGGAAAAAATTGTAGTACTTTTCCATTGTAGATATAATAAAGAAATATTATTTAGAATATCAAGGAATTAATATTATATGCATATTATGTTTTTTAAAATGAAGAATTATCATATTTTGTAAATAAATTTTGCATCAACTTACATATACAGGATTTCTAACATTTCAGTTTTAACATGAACTATTCAGTTTATAAGTTTAAAAATATTGATAGAACTCCAAATTGTTGCTATGAATCCAATCTGATCATCATTAATGACTTTTAAATATGTGATTATAGTCTCTATTATTCTATCTAATATTTTTCATTAAAATTCATTAGATTTATTTATCAAAAGTTTTGTTTCTCTGCTTTTTTACCTCTTTATATTTTTAGGTATCAAGATCATATTTACCTAAGAGAAAGAATTTGGTAACAATCTTTTGTTTCCTTTGTTTCTCTCTTTTTGCTATATATACTTATTGATATCATATTAGATTAATTATTCCTTGACTATTTGATAGAATTATTTTATAAATCCATCTGCTTTTTCTTTACTATTTCTTTCAAAGTTCTTCTAAGACTTATGCAATTGATTTTAATGTCATTGGGTTATTCAAATCCCATGTTTCTTATACTGTTAGATATAATCTTTGTAGAGTGGGAGAGGGATGAATATTAACTTATTATATTTGACTGTTTTCATGATGAGTTAAAACAATTCAAATTCATTTTCTTTATTTCCTTTTTATGCATTAGTGATTTTCTTTTCCATTTAAAAAAATGGCTATCTGATTTTTTTTTGTTTTATTAAAATAGCTGTTTGATTAATTAAAAAGGTTCTTTGCTATATTTTTTAAAATTTTTATTATTTTGGGTCCTGTTTTAACTTTGTTTTTACATGTTAGGGATTTTTTTTTCATAATTCCTTTCCTCTTTTTGGATGAAAGTATTAAATAAATATTTTTCCCTTAGGGACTGTTTTGTCACCTACTTCACATATATATTTTTACTTTTTCTTCCCTCTTATAAAAATAGTGAAACAAGCAATCAAATAAAAAGCTTGCATAAGATCAATATGTGTCTCAATTCTCTCTGTAATCCTTAAAGATAGTTGACTTCTGAAAGTATATATGTCTCTTCTGCCATTGTTAGACTTTGTCTGTGATCATTAGTTAACTCCTTCCAATTAGAAAATAGATGTGTATGTACATATATGTATAAAGAGAGAGACTGAATGTATTATTGTATGTGAATATATATGTACATATATGTGGATATTTATATATACATATACGTATAGACATTAAAATGTGTATTTTATAGAGAGAATTGTATATATGCACATATACACATGGCCTCAGTTTTCTTTGTTTTATGAAATTGCATTTCAATATTCTGCAAAGATCAAATATTTTTATTGAGAATACTTCAAAATGATATTCTCTTAAATATCTCTTTTTTCCCCCTACCAATAGGATTATAATTAGTCATTTAGGGTCTGCTTTTCTTGAATGTAAGTCTTTATTTATTTATTTTTTTTGCTTTCTACTTACATATAGTTAGAGTATACTCATATAATTCTGGGTCTGGTTCCCTGACTATTTCAATTCTTGTTTTTTGACAACTTACAGTATTTTTTTTTTTGATTTGGAAGTCCTAGTTTCTGGCCCTAACATTTCTGGTTATTTTAGTATATGGATTATTTCAGGAAGTGATTGATAACTTCTTTCTTTCTTTCATTTTTTCTTGTCTTTTCTTTCCTCTCTCTTTTTTAAACTTTCTAGTAGAAGTGGGTAATTTCCTTTTAGAATTGCTTGAAATACACAGTACAGGTAGTTTTATGCATTATCATGTTTTTCAGGGAGTCCAGTGGTTCTTAAATTATCTCTTCCTGTACTTCATTATTCTAGTTGAGTTCTTTTTTTATTGCATGTGACATCACATTTTATTCTATTCTATCAATATTTAAGTTTTTTTCTTTCTTATTGAGTTATTGAGTTCTTAATATTCCATTATATTTGTCTAGTGGGGAAGTAGACTTCACTACTTTAGTAGATTTCCCACTTTTTTTTTCCAAATCTAGTATGCCTACAAATTATAGCCTGAGAACCAAATCTGGCACACTGCCTCTTCTTGTATCCCCAGTGAACCAAGAATGGTTTTTGCATTCTTAAATACAAAAAAAAAAACCCTTATTTTTAAAATGTAAAAACCATTATTAGTTGGCAGACTATACAAAGGCAGATGGTAGGCTAGATTTGGCCCACAGGCCATAGCTTTCTTAACCCAATTTAAATCGATTTGTGTCTTTTTTTTCTATTTAAAAAATCATCCATAACTTTTAATTTGAATTCTCTTTTTAAAAATATTTTGTTTTATCCTTTGCACTCTTATAATCCTCAAATGAATGAAAATGAATTAACACTGAGTATCTAAAAATAATGAGTTAAATGCTAAGAATACAATCAGATGAAGTGGTCTTATTGTCCTTAGGGTATAGTCACAGGTATTTTTTATTTTATTGGAACTAAAAAACAATAGCCATTGCTGATGCTGAACCATTTGACAGATCAAAGGACTTTTGGTGATGAGAACTCTATTGTCTTGATTTACTCTACTGACAAGCCCCCTGCCCCAACCCCAAAAAATTTTCCATATAGAGTTACTCCCCCCCTCTTCCTGGTTCTACCTTAGTCTTTTCTAAACTCAGAATATTTTTTCATTGTTTCTATTTCCAATCTTGAATTCTTGCTGCTGCTACCATTTCCACTAATAATCTGAATGGGATATCTGTTAACATGTTCCCCATTTTCTCAGCCTAATTTCTGGCTTCTGCCTCAAAAACATGATAATATCCTGGGGCTTCTTGCTTGAGCCAAAGAATGTTTTCTTCTCCTTATATCTCATTAAGGAGTTATATTCCAGCCCAAAGAGAACTCATTAGGATATTGGTGAAAGCATTAGTCTCAGAGTTTCTTTAAGGCCCACTAGTCTGAATGCCCAGGTAGCCACTGGCATTCCACTGTTCTAAGGCATTGTTCTGGTACAATTTACCTCTGTAGTAACTCCTAAAAGCTTATTTTCTGTTTTGACAACTTTGGTCTGGGATTTGACTTTACAGCCTAATTAAAAGAGCTCATGCTTAGTTGTATCCCTTAGAAGATTTTGTTTTTTAATTTTTAAGGATATCCTTAATTATCATATGTTGTAGTTTTTGAAAAAAGAGAAACAAAATGATATATGTAAAAAGAAGGTCCAGGACTTCCTATGACCATGTGTCTTTTATTTTCCATCTCTGGTAGAAAAAGGTTTTTTTTTATTTGTTTGTTTGATTTTCCTGAAAGTCTTCCATCTATCCTCAGGGATTTCCTTCTGCTTGAAATCAAATAAATCCATCTTTGCCAGCACATTTCAACTCCTATTCCCTGGGCCAGGGGTATCTCCCACTTGCAATGTGGAGAACCTCCACTCTAAAAAGGTGCATTCTCTCCTTTGAATGTCATTATTCAAATCCCATTCTCTGATCTTCTTTATCTAATCCCTTATTGCCATTCTTTTAATCCAAATCCTGCAAAATCCCTCTTTAAAGCTTCCTACTCCTAAAATGCTCTGTGGAATTTGAAATAAACAGACTCCATGTTTGACCGTTCACTTGAGTCTTGCCTCGTCACTTCTCCACTAAGACCAAGGACTTGGGGTGGTACCAAGGTCCTCCAGAGAGCTAGTCCAGACATAACACTTCATATATAATCTGTTGCTAAGTAGTGTCAATTTTAACTTAATAATATCTCCTCTATATGTTCCTTTTTCTCTTCCGCTACTAACACGACTCTGGTATAAGCCTTCCTCACTACACACCTAGATTATTACAATAGCCTTCTTATTGTTTATCCTGCCATAAGACTGGCCAGTTCTTTGTGCTCCCCACTCCCTGTAAAAAGCACTTCCTAAAGTCTTACTATGCAACTCTTAACTCAATAAATTCTAGTGGTTCCCAATACCTCACTACATCAATCAATATACATTTATTAAGTGCCTACTATATGCCGCTCACTGTGCTAAATATGAAATCCGCAAATTGGTGCTCAAAACCCTTCATAGACTAGCTGCCTTCTATTTTTTTTTTAGAATTTTGACATCTCACTCATTCTCAATTAACTCACAATACAATGGGGTCTTTGCGTTTTCTTTTTTTAAAAATGCTCTATTTTTGTACTCCTACCTTTTCCACTGAATGTTTCTAATATCGGCAATACTCTTCCTTATCAAGACCTGCTCTACAATTTCCTGGCTTTCTTCAAGTCACACCTAAAAATTTCACTATTTGTGAAAAGAACGCCCTTATTCCTCTTAATTCTTTCCTTCTATTGAATATATTTTAAAGCTTTTTTTTTATTTTCAAAACATATGCATGGATAATTTTTCAACATTGACCTTTGCATAGCCTTGTGTTTCAGATTTTTCCCTCTTTCCTTCACCCCCTCCCCTAGATGGCAAGCAATCTATTGAATATTTTCCATTTATCCCACATATATGTTGTTTGTACATAATTATTTTAATGTAAGGGAGAATGGGCACACACTTAGAAAAATCTGGCAGGAAACATATGAAGAAAAACATAAGACTGGATTGCAGGCTTTGATGCCATTGACTCATTCATGATAGGAAGCCACTTCTCTGCTAACTTATTAGCTCATCCTTACCATTCTCCAGCTAGATAAAAATCTCTTCTTTCCTGGAACTGATGAAACATTTACAAGCTCTTTCAATTTATAAACACACTCACAAAGATACTGGAAAATTGCTACACTCTTGAAAGAACGAGTATTTGCCTTTAAAACAAATAACTGTAAAGCATATCAGGCTGTCTTTGTGCACCACAGACTACCTGGTCCAATTATTTAACAAGATGCTATAGTGTCCAATCAGAACAAAGGACAAAAAAAAGAAAAAAATTCTCAAGCTACTTCTTCACTAAGCCAATATACAGCATAATACAATTAGATTTGACCATCTCTTCTTTCAAATATATATATATATATAACACAACAAAATCTGACTCTTCCCCTCCACACACTTGATTTTCTGGATTTTCATCTCAAATTAGAGAAGGAAAGTAATGGTCACTTCTTTTAAAAAAAAATACATGAATTTATTGCTAGTAAATTGGAGCATTTTACATTTGTGATTCTGAATATTTTGCTATTACTTTTTTGACAATTCTTTGAACATATTATTTGAGCTAGAACTATTTTCTTTTGTGAGATTGGGTTACTTAATTTTGCTGAGATATTTCTCTATTTTGTTTTCTCAGTTTTGTTAGCATATAATTGTGAATAATATAGTCTGACTACTTTTTTACTGTTTTTTCTGGTAATACATGTATATTAACTTTTTAAATACATATTTATTTTTGAATCATGTTGAGAAAAAAATTAGAAAAGAATGGAAAAAATCCACAGGAGAGGAACAAAAAACCCTCCATGGGTCTCTTTCTGGATGCTGTTGGCATTTTCTATCCAAAGTTTATTGGGATTGCCTTGGATCACTGAACCACTAAGAAGAATCAAGTCTTTCTCTTTCATAGTTGATCATTGCACAATCTTGGTTTTACTATGTACAATGCATTTCTGGTTCTGCTTATTTCAATCAGAATCAGTTTGTGTAAATCTTGTCAGGCTCTTCTCAAATCAGCTTGTTTATCATGTTTATATAGAACAATAATATTCCATTGTTTTTATATGCCACAATTTATTCAGCCATTCCCCATCTACTCATTTTTCCAGTTCTTTGCTACCACAAAAAAAAACTGCCACCCACATTTTTGTACATGTAAATACTTTTTACTCCTTTATGATTTTCTAAGAATACAAAATAAAGAAATAGCACTGATAGGTTAAAGGATTTACATAGTTTGATAGACCTTTGGGCTTAGTTCCAAATTGCTCTCCAGAATTGTTGGGTCATTTCACAACTCCACCAACAATGCATTAGTGTCCTAGATTTACCAAATCCTCTCCAAAATTTATCATTATATTTTCCTAACATCTTAGCCAATAGGAGATATATGAGGTGATATCTCAGAATAATTTTAATTTGCATTTCTCTAATCAATAGTAATTTAGAGGATTTTTTCATATGACCATAGATGAGTTTAATTTCTTCATCTGAAAATTATATTTTTATATGGCTACTTCTTAGCATCTATATGTTGAATAAAATCTAAGTAGTGCTGAAAGGCAAGAATAAATATCAGTCTTTATTATAGTCAATCAAGAATTATCAGACATTTATAAGCAGATAAAATCTTATCAGCTGAATTTCTTCCGCTAGGTTTTTTTTTTTTTTTTTTTTTCCAAATAGCTAACATGTCTCCTTTAAAACCGACTACATCTTTCTCTGGAATTTTTTTTTTTTACTACTCCAATTTTAGCTTCAGTTGATTCCATTCTATTTTAGTGTTTTAAATTAGAGTCTTCTCACACGAAGTGACTCATTTTTCATTTATGAAGGAACAACTCTCCGCGAATCTCACAAGAAATCAAGTTTTTAATCACCTTCAATCTCTAAGTTTGTTCTGATCTATATCTTGCCCCTGGACTCAAATGGCTCCACAGGAGAAAGTGAGGTCGGTGACTTTGTACAGCTCTCCCTCACTTTAATCAAATTCCCTTGCATGCCATGCTATCACTTTTCTGATGTCTTGGTCCTCTTTGAAAACAAAGGATATAAATTTTCACCTTATGAATTTTATTCCTATCAAGTCTCAAAATAGTCATATCTAAATGAAGTAAGGGACCCTGAATCTCCAAGTTCCTAAAAAAAAAGTTCCTTCCTTTCATTCTTTTCTTCACTGAAGCTGATTCTATCTTCATCTGATATTTTAAATAAAAAGATGTTTTTCTCCCAAGAAATTATTTTACAGATCTAGAAAAATTAGTAGCAAAATTCATTTGGAAGAACAAAAGGTCAAGGATTTCAAGGGAATTAATGGGGGAAAAAAAGGCTGATGATGGTGGCCTTGCTGTACCAGACCTAAAACTATATTATAAAGCAGCGGTCATCAAAACCATTTGGTACTGGCTAAGAAACAGAGTAGTCGATCACTGGCATAGGATAGAATCACAGGACAAACTAGGCAATAACTATAGCAATTGAATGTTTGATAAACCCAAAGACTCCAGCTCCTGGGATAAGTACTCATTATTTGACAAAACCTGCTGGGAAAATTGGAAACTAGTGTGGAATAAATTAGGACTTGACCCACATCTAACACCACATACCAAGATAAGATCTAAATGGGTTCATGATTTGGATATAAAGAGTGATATTAAAAGTAAATTAGAGGAACGTAGTATAGTTCACCTCTCAGACCTGTGGAGATAGAACAAATTTATGTCCAAAGAAAAACTGGAACTCTTAATTGAACACCAGATAGATAATTTTGACTATATTGAGGTAAAAAGTTTTTACACAAAAAAAAAAAAAAAAAAAAAAAAAAATGCAGTCAAGATTAGGAGGGAAGCAATAAATTGGGAAATCATTTTTACATTTAAGGGTTCTGATAAAGGTCTCATCTCTAAAATATATAGAGAATTGTCTCATATTTATAAGAATTCAAGCCATTCTCCAATTGATAAATGGTCAAAGGATATGTATAGAAAATTTTCAGACGATAAAATTAAAACTATTTGTAGTCATATGAAAAGGTGCTCCAAATCACTATTGATCAGAGAAATGCAAATTAAAACAACTCTGAAGTACCACTACACACCTGTCAGATTGGCTAAAATGACAGGAAAAAATAATGACGAATGTTGAAGGGGAAGGCTGGGACACTAATGCATTGTTGGTGGAACTGTAAACGGATCCAGCCATTCTGGAGAGCAATTTGGAACTATGCTCAAAAAGTTATCAAACTGTGCATACCCTTTGACCCAGCAGAATTTCTATTGGGCTTATATCCCAAAGAAATCATAAAGGAAGGAAAGGACCCCACATGTGCAAGAATGTTTGTGGCAGCTCCTTTTGTAGTGACTAGAAACTGGAAACTGAATGGATGTCCATTAATTGGAGAGTGGCTGAATAAATTATGGTATATGAATGTTATGGAACATTATTGCTCTGTAAGAAACGACCAGCAAAATGATTTCAGAGAGGCTTGGAGAGACTTACATGAACTGATGCTGAGTGAAATGAGCAGAACCAGGAGATCATTATACATGGCAACAACAATACTATATGATGATCAATTCTGATGGACATGGCTCTCTTCAACAACAAAATGTTTCAAACCAGTTCCAATTGTTCAATGAAGAAAGCCATATACACCCAGAGAGAGGGATATGAAATGTGGACCACAACATAACATTTTCATGCTCTCTATTGATGTTTGCTTGCATTGTGTTTCCTTTCTCTGATTTTTTTCCTGTAGATACAATTTTTCTTGCACAACAATGATAAGTTTGGAAATATGTATACATATATTCGATTTGCCAAGTATTTTAACATAATTAACATGTAGTGGATATCCTGCCATCTAGGGGAGGGGTGGGGAGTAGGGGGGAAAAATTTGTAAGAGAAAGCTTTGTAAGGGTTAATGTTGAAGAATTACCCATACATATGTGTTGCAAATAAAAAGTGTTTTTTTTCAGTGTTTTTTTTAAATTTTATTTTATTTGCATAACATATGTGTGGGTAATTCTTCAACAATAACCCTTACATAGTTTTCCATTACAAATTTTTCCCCCCAACTTCCCCACCCCTTCCCTAGATGGCAGGATATCCACTACATGTTAATTATGTTAAAATATTGGCAAATCGAATATATGTATACATATTTCCAAACTTATCATTGTTGTGCAAGAAAAATCTTATCTACACAAATGATATATCAGATAAAGGAACACAATGTAAGCAAACATCAATCAAGGAGTATGAGAATGTTATGTTGTGGTCGACATTTCGCATCCCTCTCTCTGGGTGTATATGGCTTTCTTCAGTGAACAATTGGAGGTGGTTTGAAACATATCATTGTTGAAGAGAACCATGTCCATCAGAATTAATTGTCATATAGTACTGTTGTTGCCGTGTATAATGATCTCCTGGTTCTGCTCATTTCACTCAGCATCAGTTCATGTAAGTCTCTCCAGGCCTCTCTGAAATCATCTTGCTGGTCATTTCTTACAGAATAATAATATTCCATAATATTCATATACCATAATTTATTCAGCCATTCTCCAATTGAAGGGCATCTATTCAATTTCCAGTTTCTAGCCACTACAAAAAGGGCTGCCACAAACATTCTTGCACATGTGGGGCCTTTTCCTTTCTTTATGATTTCTTTGGGATATAAGCCCAATAGAAATGCTGCTGGGTCAAAGGGTATGCACAGTTTGATAACTTTTTGAGCATAGCTCCAAATTGTTCTCCAGAATGGCTGTATCCGTTCACAGCTCCACCAACAATGCATCAGTGTCCCAGCCCTCCAACAACCCCTCCAACATTCATCATTAACTTTTCCTGTCATTTTAGCCAATCTGACAGGTGTGAAGTGGTATCTCAGGGTTGTCTTGATTTGCATTTCTCTGATCAACAGTGATTTGGAGCACCTTTTCATATGACTATAAATAGTTTTAATTTCATCCTCTGAAAATTGTCTGTTCATATCCTTTGACCATTTATTGATTGGAGAATGGCTTGAATTTTTATAAATATGAGACAATTCTCTATATATTTTAGAGATGGGACCTTTATCAGAACCCTTGAATGTAAAGATGATTTCCCAATTTATTACTTCCCTCCTAATCTTGTCTGCATTGATTTTGTTTGTACAAAAACTTTTTAACTTAATATAGTCAAAGTTATCTATCTGGTTTTCAATTAAGAGTTCCAGTTCCATGCTTCAGACCTGAAACTGCAGTGAAGTGAGAAATTCCATTAATCATCAAACAAGTGGCAAAAGAATATTTACTTAGTCATAACATGGAAAGGATATTCAGCTAGGATATAGCATTTTTTGTCTGCCTTTTCATTGGCTTTGCTGGTATTATGTCATGCAAGTCTTTTTTTAAAAATCAATAAGGAATCACTGAAATTTATCTTGCCAGGAAGTGACATAGTCAGATCTGTAGTGAAGGAGAATCATTATGGCATCTGTTTGGAAAACGCATAGAATTAGTGAGAAATTTGAGATAATGAAAGCAAATAGGAGGTCACTTCAATAGTTTAAGTAATAGATAATAATGACCTGAAATAATATGAGCAAAGAGAAGAATGTGCAAGAGATAATATGGTAATAAAAACAAGAAAAGTTTTCAAATATTGGTGTGGGCATCAAATGCAAAAAAAAAGAATTAAGCATGGCACCAAATCTTTTTAAAAAATTTTTTGGCACTAAATCTATTAGAATATTATTTTACCTTTTATGTTTGCATTAAAATCCATTTTCTATTCCAGATTTCTCAAATCCCATCTGAAAAAAAAATGTTCCTTTATTCTGGTATTTTTTATTATTATTATTATTACTATAATCATACCAAAGTTATTTTTCATTACTTCTGGGAATCTAATCATTCATCCTGCATATGTGTATGCATATAAGTATGCATGTATAGAGATCTATATCTATCTATCATTCCTTACCTGTGAATACAATTTTTTTTAATGTGAAACACATTTTGTGTCTTTTTCAACACTAAAATGCTCCATATGTAAAGGCATAACCTAAAAGGATATCCATATTACTGAAAAATTAAAGAAATGATAGCAAAACAAATAAGGTAGTAGACCAGGAGTCTGGAAAGACCTAGGTTCAAATTCTACTTCAGATACTTATTTGCTGTGTTTACCTTGACTAGTTCACATAATATCTTTGTGCACAAAGTTTCTTTTCACTAAAATGAGTAGGTGGAACTTGATGACCAGCTCTAAATAAACCTTTGAGCATATGGTCCTAAAAGTAATACAAAATAAGTACAAAATAAATGTCTTATACCTTAGGAAAGGAAAGTGGAAAATGGACTGGGAGGTGGATCAGAAAAGTTTCATATAAAATATAGTGCCTGAATTGAACCTTGAAAGAAGTTAGGGATTTTACAAAATTGAAAAGAGAAAGAAAAGAGATAAATTTAGTCACAGGATACCACCAATGCAAAGACCTAGACATGGAGATGAAGAGAGTTATGAGAGGGTAAAGATTAGTTTAGCTAGCTATTTTAGCTAGAATGTAGATTGCTGGTATGTCTCATGCTTCAGACCTGAAACTGCAGTGAAGTGAGAAATTCCATTAATCATCAAACAAGTGGCAAAAGAATATTTACTTAGTCATAACATGGAAAGGATATTCAGCTAGGATATAGCATTTTTTGTCTGCCTTTTCATTGGCTTTGCTGGTATTATGTCATGCAAGTCTTTTTTTAAAAATCAATAAGGAATCACTGAAATTTATCTTGCCAGGAAGTGACATAGTCAGATCTGTAGTGAAGGAGAATCATTATGGCATCTGTTTGGAAAACGCATAGAATTAGTGAGAAATTTGAGAAAATGAAAGCAAATAGGAGGTCACTTCAATAGTTTAAGTAATAGATAATAATGACCTGAAATAATATGAGCAAAGAGAAGAATGTGCAAGAGATAATATGGTAATAAAAACAAGAAAAGTTTTCAAATATTGGTGTGGGCAGTGACAAAGAGTGAAGAATCAATGCTGACAAGGGTTGCAGACTTGGGAAACCAGAGGATGGTGAAGCTGTTTTTTTTAATAGTATTTTATTTTTTCCAAATACAAATAAAAATAGTTTTCAACATTCATTTCTGCAAAACTTTTGTTACAAATTTTTCTCCCTCTCCCCTCCCCAAGAGAGCAAGCAATCTGCTGTAGGTTAAATATGTGCAATTCTTTTAAGCATAATTCCAAACTTGTCATATTGTAAGAAAAATCAGATCAAAAGGGGGGAAAGCCACTAGAAAGAAAAATAAACAAGCAAATAAATAACAAAAAGGTGAAATAACTATGTTTCAATGCACATTCAGTCTCCAAAATTCTCTCTTTGATTGTGGATGGTATTTTCCATCCCAAGTATACTAGAACTGTTGAATGGTGAAGCTCTTGACCAAAAATATAATAGTTTAGAAGATGAGTAGGTTTGGGGTTAAAAATAATTCATTCTATGACATTAGGGGGGAAATAGAGATCTGGTAGCACTCTGTGGAGAGATGATAATTATAAACACAAGGGGTGATGAGATCACCTAGTGAGAAAGCACAGAGAATGAAAAGGTTCTATAGCAGAGACTTAGAGTATGTGTGTATGCTGGTTGGTTGTTCTCAAAGGACCAAAATGATATCATTATGGTAAAGTCAAGTCACAGTGTATCCAACTCTGTCTAATCAGAACAAGAGAAGCTCAGAATGCTCTGTCACAGATTGGACACAAATAATCCCTGTAAATATTTGGGATGGACTTTTTAATTTCATGTATGTATGTATGTATTCACACAGTCACACATACATACACATATACTCACGCATATATACATATATATATATATGCATGTACACACACACTATTAGGGGCTTAATATGGATGAAAATTCAGCAAAAAATCTTGAGAATCAATAGTCAGGCACGTAGAAAGAAAATCACAAAGTAGTAATGTCTGGGGGGGATAGAGAAGAGTAAGTATTCAGAAGGATAGACTGGTTAGTTAGTCAGTAGTGGCACAGTGGCACAATGTTTCTCTCAAGTAGAGACACTGGTTAACTCACCCGAGACTGGGAGCTCCAATACAAGCCACTGTTTGACTGAGACCTGATTGAAGTTTAGAGAGCAAATCTACTAAAAAAGATGGATGAGGTCAAGGACAATAGAGATTGATCTTATCCAAAAGGGAGACTTCATTATTAGTGCCTAAATTAAAGGAGTGGGTAGGGGTTAACATCAAGGAGTGTTGAGATGAAGAAACAAGAAAGAGAGAAAATTCATAGCAAATGGCCTATCTTATAATTTTTTTGAGATGAAGTGATTTTCATTTTGCCACATGACATGATTCTACCATCAACGCCTTGTCCTTGCCATTCACAAATAAGTCCCTACATCTCTTATCAAAGAGTTAACTTGGTGACTAATTCTTTCCCTGCTATTTGCAATAATTGGATCCTACTGCAACATACAAAATAAGAGTCAATCACTGTTTCCAACATGTGAAAAGCTGCCAACTCTCCTTTGGTGTACTTTATCTTTTGTGCTATGTACTTCGATTTTAATCACCACATCTTAATATGCTATTCCAAAAATATTTAATACTCCAATCAATTTATACTTAATACAAAGTTGTTATGAGCATTTCCTAGTTTTCTTTAAGTATTGCCTTCTTGGAAATTTTTATATAACAGTAGCAACAGATATCAATGGTATTTTTAGCATTTTCTCTAAATCATTTTAAAATCTGTCTGGGAAAATGTTTTATCTCTAGCTAATAACAGCTGATGTAACAAAAACCAACATTTAAAGTAATGTTTTTATTAACAGAGACTGCTTTAGGTCACTTTCCTGTGAAAATTGTCTCAGTTGCACCAGGAGACTATGCCATGTCAGACATCACACATTAGCTTGTTTGCACAACAGCATGTCTGTGGCTTCTTGGTTTGTATTTTTTTTAATAGATAGGTGTGCTGTGCTGAACATTTGAGATTTTTTAAAAATTAAAGGCTTAGAGTAAAGAGTTTCAGATCGTCTGTATTGTGGAAAGGGGAAATAGATGATTCAAAGGCTAACTGTTGTAGTCTTTGAACAGATCTTCATTGACAGAATTTGAACACAGGCCTCTAAAAGTGGAACAGTTCAGATAACAGCCATTATTTGTCTGTGCCATCAAATTGCCATAGGATGTAAGAAGACTTACCCAGGGAATAACTATAATTTTCTGATGCTTACATATAGTTTGGTAATCATGTTTTGGCAGAGAAGCCTAAATCAAACCACTGCATTCAGTCTCTCACTTTAATAACACTAAGTTGACTAACTAAGTTTTAAATGGAAAAAAGTAGTTTAACTATTCAAATTTCCTAAAACCCATCCCAGGAAAAGTGAATATAAGGTAATTTTGTTTCTCTTTTAGTGGGGGAGGGAAGGAGAGGAAGGTAAGGGAATTGCTTGGATGAAAACATTTTAAATACCATAGGAGCCATAGTAACTTGTTAAATTCCTAGCTTTATTTTATTTGACTTTTCAACAACAGAAAGGTTCTTGAGGAAAAGAACTGTTAGCACTTTTTCTTTATGTCCTCAATACAGTGCCTGGCACATAATAAGGACTTAAGTTCTTGTTGATTGATTTTACAAGCAGAACTCCAAAATATATAAAATAACTTTATTTAATTCTTCAAAGAACTAATTCATTAATTAGATACTAATTGTAGAAAAGGCATATTTTAAGAAGGAGATGCTGGAGTGAGGAGATCTGGACCAGTAATTTTACTGGTATGAAACT
>JAJPUD010013441.1:0-20996 GCA_023553655.1 Myrmecobius fasciatus
GGCTAGAAACTGGAAATTGAATGGATGCCCATCAATTGGAGAGTGGCTGAATAAATTATGGTATATGAATGTTATGGAATATTATTGCTCTGCAAGAAACGACCAGCAGGATGATTTCAGAGAGGCCTGGAGGGACTTGCATGAACTGATGCTGAGTGAAATGAGCAGAAACAGGAGATCATTATATACAGCAACAACAATATTACAGGATGATCAATTCTGATGGACATGGCTCTCTGCAACAAAGAATTGTCTCAAACCAGTTCCAATTGTTTACTGAAGAAAACCGTATACACCCAGAGAGAGGGATATGAAATATGGACCACAACGTAACATTTTCATGATCTCTATTGATGTTTGCTTGCATTGTGTTGCCTTTCTCTGATTTTCTTTTTTTTCTTGTAGATAGGATTTTTCTTGCATAACTTGTCAAGTATTTCAATATTATTGACATGTAGTGGACTTCCTGCCATCTAGGGGAGGAGAGAGGACAGGGGGTAAAAGTTGTAATGGAGAACTTTGTAAAGATCAATGCTGGGGAACTATCCATACATATGTTATACAAATATAAACCTTTAATTAAATAATAATAATAATAATAATATTCCATTGCACACATATGCCAGAAATTGTTTAGCCATTCCTCAATTTATGTGTATCCACTTTATTACCAGTGTGCTGCTTAAGAGCCGCTACATATGTTTTTGTACATAGTAGCCTTTTTCCTATCTATAGTTTTGACCTCTTTGTGATATTTCATTAATTTTAGGAACAAAAAAATATTAAAATTTTCATTGAACATGCTAGCAGGATCATTAAGGATTTTTTAATATATAAGAAAAAGAGACAAGGGGAAAACAATGAGAATGGCAAGTATTATTTTCTTTCCTATATTAAATTAATCAGTTTTTGAACATCAATACCCAACCAAATAAGCATCATACTGGCCATTATCCAACTTTTTAAAAGAGATTGATATTTTAATTTTTTCATGGCATATTATACTTCTTAGAGTATAATTTTTTCTTATTTTTTTATTTATTTTTTAACACACTTTGCTTAATGAATCATGTTGGGACAGAAAAATCAGAGCAAAAGGGAAACGGCATGGGCGAGATTTTAAAAAAAGAAAGAAAGAAATGAACATTAGCATGTATTGATTTATATTCAGTCTCTTTAGTTGTTTTTTTTTTCTGGATGCAGATGGCATTTTCTTTCCAAAATCTATCGCGATTGCTTTGAATCATGGAACTACTGCGAAGAACCAAACCTTTCATAGTTGATCATCACACATTCTTGCTGTAATTGTATACAATGTATTCCTGGTTCTACTTATTTTGCTCAGTATCAGTTAATGCAAATTTTTCCAGACTTTTCTATAATGTGCTTGTTCCTCATTTTTTATGGAACATTAATATTCCATTACCTTCATATACTACAACTTGTTCAGCCATCCCTCAATTATCTACTCATTTTCCAATTCTTTGCAGCACACAAAGAGCTGCTACAAACATTTTTGCACATATGGGTCCTTTTCTCTCCTTTATGATTTCCTTGGGATACACAGCCAGTAATGGCACTGCTCAAACAAAGGATATGCATAGTTTTGGAACTGTTCCAGGTTGCTCTCCAGAATAGTTGGATCATTTCACAACTCCACCAACAGTGCATTAGTGTCCCAGTTTTCCTATATCCACTCCAACAATTATCATTATCTTTTCTGTCATCTTAGCCAAGTTGAGAGGTGTTTTAGAATTGTTTTATTTTACATTTCTCTAATCAATAGTAATTTAGAGCATTTTTTCCATATATATAGATGGCTTTAATTTCATCATCTGAAAATTATCTGTTTATATCTTTTTACCATTTATCAGTTGGGCAATAACTTGAATTCTTATAAATTTGACAAAGTTCTTTATATATTTTAGAAATTAGATCTTTATCAGAAACGTTATCTGTAAAAAAAAATTTCCAGCTTTCCACTTCCCTTTTAATCTTGTTTCTCTTGGTTTTGTTTATGCAAAACCTTTTTAATTTGATGTAATCAGAGTTGTCCATTTTACCTTTCATAATGTTCCCTAGTTCTTATTTGGTCATAAATTGCTCCCTTTTCCAAAGATCTGATAGGTAAATTATTCCTTGTTCTCCTAATTTGTTTATGTTCTCATTCTACATGCTCAAATCATGAATCCATTTAAACCTTATTTTGGTGTGGGGTGTGAGATGTAGATCTTTGCTGAGTTTCTGACATATTATTTTCCAGTTGTCCCAGGAATTTTTGTCACCTACTGAGTTCTTATTCCAGAACCTGGAGTTTTGGGGTTTATCAAATATTAGATTGTTATAGGTCTTGATTATTGTGTGCTGTGTATCTAATCTATTCCACTGTTTTGCCACACTATTTCTTAGCCAGTACCAAATGATTTAAATGACTGTTGCTTTATAATATATCTTTAAGTCTGATCCTGGTAAGCTACCATATTTTGCATTTCCCCCCATCAATTCCCTTCATTCTTAACCTTTTGTTCTTCCATGTGAATTTTATTATTTTTTCTAGTACTATAAAATAATATTTTGGCACTTTAATTAGCATGGCACTGAATAAGTAGACCAATTTAGGCAGAATTGTCATTTTTATTATATTAACTCAGCCTAACCATAAACAATTGATATTTTTTCAATTGTTTAGATCTGACTTTATTTGTGTGAGAAGTGTTTTGTAATTGTGTTCATATAGTTCTTGGGTTTATTTTTGGAGGTAGACCACCAAGCATTTTATTTTGTCTATAGTAATTTTAAATGGAATTTTTCTTTCTATTTCTTGCTGTTGCACCTGAAACCTTTTTTTTAAATTTTAGCTTATTGATGTTATATAAAGAATTATACCCTAAATCATTAACTAAGTGATTAATTTAATGACTCAATTAAATCACAAGCAAAATTGACCAATATTGAAAACATTAACTAGAAAGAAATCTTTTAAAATAAAACCTTCTTTGATACTTTAAATGTCATCAGAATATTTCCTCTCACAATATTTGTATGACCTTGGCTGATCACATTAATTAACTTGAGTTTCATTTTCTTGATTTTTAAAATGGGGATGATAATAGCACCTCCTTTACATCTACCCTGTCCTTAGTAATGTTTATTTTTTACATGCCACAGCCACTACCTTAGCTCCTATTACCCCTTGCCATTTCTCTTGTAATGTTTTTTTTTTTTAACTCACTCCATCTACTATCTTGTCTTCTATCAACCCTCCTCCACATCTTCCCTAGTGTTTCTGCCTTCCCTTCTATCCTAACCCTCACATTTCTTTTTATCTTTCTACTCTTTTTTATAGGGTTAGATAAATTTCTATACACAAATAAATAATTAAGTTAGAGCCAAAACTTATTAGATGAAACTTCAGACAATGCTCACCCCTCTCCCTTCTTTCCCTAAATTATAACAGGTCTTTTGTGCCTCTTCATGTGAAGTAATTTTCCCTTTATATCTCCCCTTTCTTCTCTTTCAGTACATACTTTTCCCCAGTCCTTAATGTTTTTTCTTTGATGTCATCACATTAGAGTCCATTCACAACCACATTCTCAGTCCATGGGATGCCCCCCTATGTCTGACCCAGTGACAAATATAGTTCTCAAGAACTATATCATTTCCTCATCCAGGAATATATACAGTTTAAGATTCAAATTATATGTGTGTGTGTGTGTGTGTGTGTGTGTGTGTGTGTGTGTGCATATATATATATCTTCCTGTTTATCTTTCTATGCTTCTCTTGACTCCTATGTTTATAGTTTTAAATTTCCTGTGTAGTTCTGTTTTTTTTTTTTAAATAAAAATGATTGAAAGCCTCTTACTTCATTGAAAAACTATCAACTCCCCTGAAAGATAATGTCGAGTCTTACAGGATAGTTAATTGTTGGTTATGTGCCCAAGTTTTTATCCCCTTTTCCTTAGGATCCTGTCTCAAAGTGTCTACATAATCTGAATAAAGTATTTTGGAAATTTATGAGTTTGAATTTTAGATAAGGGTACCTTTTAAAAATTATTTTTAGATAAATTAGAGCTACAAAAATGGCAAGTAGCCTACAATATAAGTGCTAACATCTCAGTGTCTTATAAAGGGAAGAAAAAGATTTTTGCCCTCTTTTGTGGATTTGTTTCTCTCTTGATTCCAATTATTATATTAAGATAGGTGACTCCTAAATATACCTTTGATTCTAACTAGACTTGGGTTTTCTTCCAAAGTACAATTTTTCATGGATTTCAAATTTTATGCAGAGCAAGTTAAAGTATGACCAAAGTATACAGGATCTTAAGGATTCAGAAACATGGCATATTAGAAACTGCTGGAGGATCTATGAATGTTGAGGGTAGAGAAGATTAGATAAGCAATGACTATTGGGATGATTTCTGTCTTAAGATAGTTAATAGGCTGCCAGGAGGTGGAAGTTGTGAAGAATCAGATTTTGGCTTAATATAGAAAAAGACTTTTGGGATCACCAATACAAGAGATTGGTCTTAGAGAAAACAAGATAAATTTGGACTGATTCAATACCAGTTTGACTATTACCTGGAAGGAAAAAGTGGAGAAAAGTTAAGAACTGCTTAGCAATTCAAGATAATATCGAGAATTCCTAAGTGATAGATAACTAGATTAGAGAATGTAGACCAAGATGTGTAATAGAATGCACAATATTAAGTTAAAAGCAAACTACATTGTACAGTAGAAAAAGCAATGAATTAGAAATCAAGAAACTTGAATTCTAATCTTGTCTTTTTTGCCATCTTGTTGTGTGACTTTGGACAATTCACTTAATTTTTGCCTTAGGTTCTCAATGTATAAAATGAGTATATAATACTCATTTATAGAGCATAGTAACATTTTTAAAAAGAATCTAATAAATGTGAAACATTTTTAAGCTGGTATAAATGCTTTGTTATGAGGTAGGATGAATAGTTAGTTAATAGATCACCCTTATCCTTCTTCTTTTCAAGAGGGACTTGTACCTCTATCTTAAAGAAACATGTACTAATCACATTTTCTAGCTATAAGAAAATTTCTTTGTTCAGATGAAAATCATATGTTAATTGTTACTGATAGACAGCAGAGTGTGTATCCTGAAGTAAGTAATTTTTACCTCTTCTGTTTATTTAATAATTTAACATCTCTTAGAAAAGACATTATACTATTTAGATTATAGTATTTACATTATAATCCAACAATTTAAATGAATTGCAATAAACATTTTGATAGCTACTGGAGGAAGAGACAAAGGAATGATTCCTGCCCTCAAGCAGCTTACAGTCTAGAAGATACAATAGATAATAAAAAATAAAATATAATAAGTGCAAGGTTCTATTCAAGGTCTCAGAAGGAAGTTTTTCTAATAATACATATAGTACTTTTCAAGACATTGAAAAATTTACACTTTGTCTCTTTTGTGACAAATGATGCCATTTTGTATATTTTATTAATAACTTTTGTTTTAAGTCATCTTTAGTAATGAATATATCCACTCCTTAGTAGACTATGGCTAATAATAAATATTTAAAAAGAAAAAGAAGCAGTTTGATAAGATTAACCAGTATATCTATTCTGCCTGACGCTATATACAATATTATGTGTGCTAAAAAAAGGGAAGGAGGCAAATTTTCTCAACTCTTTTCCACTTCAAAACTTTGTTGTTATGATTACACAGTGTTAATGTTGTTATTGATTTTTTCTTTTTTCATCTACATTATTTTAATCTTTGTATGTATTGATTTCTTGGTCCCGTTTACTATATTTTTCATCAATTCTTTTAAGTTTTCCTATGCTTCTCTGAAGTCTTTACAGTCATTGTTTCATATCTTGCATTAATATAACAATGTATTTAGCCATTGTCTAATTAATGAGTATAGATTTTGTTTTAATAACATCATTTTCAAAATATCTGACTTTTGGAATAAAACAGAAAATTAAACCAAAGAACTGAATCCATTAACTAGGCTTCATTTGTTCCATGACCTAATTAACTATTCGGACTCTGTAGTATTTCTATTTCTTCACTAAAAGTTACGGTTTATGGTAAAGAAAAATTTTCCTACGTAATATAAAAAAATCACTTGTTGGACAATTTATTTTTCTATCTCTAAAATATAAAGAAAAGCTGACCATATGCTTTTGTGTCAACTGTACAAACAATCCTCACATCAGCCAAGGTGACACATATGAGGATAAGCATGTTCACTCATAGAGTTTCTAAAAAGATGCCACCAGAAACTAATGAATAACTTGGTGAATATTTTAATTCTGGAGTTTGCATTTCCTTTCTCTTTTCATGAACATAGGACTGGAAACAAAAATATCTCATTAAGCAAAAGTCAAAAAGAAAAACAAATGAAACATCATCCAGCTTCTGATCAATCGGGTTAACAAATCCCAGAATAAGAACTTTAGTCTTTTCAATAATTAGAATAGTAGTTGAGGACAACATCCCCTATTACTTGTAACATGCATTCAGGAGCCATAAAACCAGTTAATTATTGATGGTAGAAAAAATTGTGGAGAAAAGAATGCCCAGCAGATGGCACTCTTGCTCTACATTTCTCTTTTGCATCTCTCACACTCTCTCAAGTCCTTTGTAGATCAGAGAACTACATTCCAAAAGAAAATTATGGATTCCTGCATGAAGAACTATCAGAAAACTAACCCCTACTTTTGTCAGTCAGAAACTAGATCCATGTGGAAAAGATTTAGTTTATTTGGCCTTGGGAACTAGTGGTTTAGCTTACTCATTGAGAACTACTATTAGAGGAACAATCATGAGCTATGTTTATTCCATAAAAAAATTTAGTCCAGGGATATAGATACACAAGATAAAGGGAATACATCTGATAATTTGCCTCACAACCCTCAAAGTTCATATGTATGATGCATATAATGCAGTGATTTATACTAAATTAATTCATCAACATTTTTTCCCCAAATGATTGAAAAAATTCTCCTAAGGAGGCTATTATACCAAGAAATTAAATAGCACTGACAATTATTATTATGTATTTTGGCTGTTCAGATTTAAAGCCTTATCACTTTAAATTCATGAGAATATCTGATTGTCATGAAGATTCACTGTAGGTTTCAACTTGACCTGATTCTACTTATGTGCTCCACTTACAAAGGCCCCATTCTATCTATGATAGATAGAATGTTGTACTTGATTACAACTTGAGCTGAAGAAGACTTGAGTTCAAATTCTGTCATAGACACCTATTAACTCTGTAACCAAGTCATTCTACCTCTCTCAGTCTTAATTTGGGATGAAAATATCTGTAGCCTTTATGTTACAGAGATATCGGGAAGATCCAATTAAATAATGCATGTAAACATTGCAAACAAATGGCTGTGTGCTTTTATTTACACAGGTTTATATAGAGGTATCTTGTGACAAATGACAATTTGAAGCAAAAAATCCCTTGTAAAAATAGTAATTTAAAAATTACAAGTATTTGAATATGTCAACTTGATGCTCACATATGGCAACTAAATTGGCAAATAAACACTTATTAACCTTAAAATCTAATCATTAAATGATTACTTGGATCAGTGGATCCATGAACTAATATGGAGTCACATGATATTATTAAGGCTTTAAAAGGTTTCTGGGTAAATAATGCATATTTTAAGAAATGATATCTCATACTGAGATATGCATTTCTTTTAAGGAAACATTGTAGTCAATTTAGTAAATAATAAACCCAAACAGTCTAACTGTGTATCTAACATCTCTTGAATGCTGTGTGCAACAATTGTGGTGCCTGTCAATTGCTCACTCCTCAAGAGGTATCTTATTCCTCTTTCTTTTCATGCGAATTTGGTTATTTTTTTTAAAGTAAAAATAAATCTATTTTTTAAAAATGTGTGAAGTAGGAAAAAAAGGTTAGAGGACCTGCTTTCTAATCCTGGGTCTTTTACTTAAAGCTACTTGTGTAACTTTAAACAAATCAAGTCACCTTTGTGGGCCTCAGTTTCCTCAAGTAGAAAATGAAAAAGTTGGACTTAGTAATGTTTAAAGTTCTTTCCGACTTTAAATTTAGACTCTGTCCAATTAATAAATGCTGTGGTGATTGATACTTCAAACTCCATATAGGGAAATTGCTCTACAAGAGTCATTTGGTTCCTTGAAGTTTCTCAAGTTCATGGAGTAGTTTAGCAAGTGCAAGAACGAATGCACATATTGATTTTTTTCCAGCCAATAAGTAAGTGAATACCAAGAAAGGAAAACAGGCATGGAAAATAGTGAGTCAATATCTAGAAAAACAAGACTATTACATTAATTGAGGGAAATGAGAAAAAGTCAGATATATGATTATTTGTTAGCTCTTGGTTGTTGCTATAGGTCTTCGCTTCCATAGCCTATGAGACTTAGAAATACCATCTGAGTAACTGTGTGTGACCATTCCTACTTAGAATCTTCATACCTGAATCAATAGCATCCATTAAATGCCAAAATAATCCAATGAAGCCTTAAGTCAGCATAGTAGCATTATAGAAGAAAAACAGAAATGACTCAAAGAGATTTGAAAGTTATATATTAAATCAAAGTTGCCTTGAATTTCTATGTATCCAAAAAAGCCCCATGGGATGGAGTGGCATAATATCTGGAATGAAATAAAAATTCACAGTGACTCATCAGGGAGCTTTTATTAACATTTTCACATCTTCATTCTTCTTTAATTTTTTTGCCATTCATCCACAAAATGGACTTTAAACCTCAAATATTTTATAGGAGTCCAAAGGCAGATAATCCATGAGTCACCATACCTCTTTGTTCTTCCCAAGGACATAAGGTGAAGTAGGAAGGATGACAAAAATAACTGAAATGATCTTTAAACCCTTTGTCTCCTTGTTTTCCAATCTCTCCTTACTTTCTACCCTATTCTTCTGCTCTTAACTGCAAGGAAAATGTAGTACTTTTTTTGCTAAGGCTAAACCCTCACCACATGCCTTTTTATCCCATTTCCTCTCAAACTTTCTAGAAATTTGCCTTTTTGGCTATCTGTTTTCTCTAATTTTCAATTTTCCCTTACTTTTCATCTTATTTATTACTGCTAACAACATGCTCAGATCTTTAAACAAAGTTTCACTTGTTATCCCTAAAGGATGTATCCTTACAACTCTTCTCCCTTTCAGTGCCAAAATCATAGTCATCTATACTTTCTTTTCCCCCTATCTTGGAATCTTCATACCTGAATCAATAGCATCCATTAAATACAAAAAAAAATCCAATGAAGCCTTAAGTCAGCATAGTTGCATTATAGAAGAAAAACACAAATGACTCAAAGAGATTTGAAAGATAGTTATATATTAAGTCAAAGTTGCTTTGAATTTCTATGTATCCAAAAAAGTCCCATGGGATGGAGTGGCATAATATCTGGAATGAAATAAAAATTCACAGTGACGCATCAACATTTTCACATCTTCATACCCTACTTAATTCTCATCCCCTTGTAATAGGACTTTCAACTATACCACTTTAAAACTGCTTTCTCAGAAATCTTGAATCACAGATTCACCATTAAATCCAATTGTCTTTTCTCAGTCATCTTCCTTGTCTTTCCTGCTACTTTTAGGATATCAACTACTTCCTCCTGAATGCTTTCTCCTCACTTAGCTCCCATGAAACTGTCCTTTCCTGGTACTTTTCCTATCTTTCTGGCCACATCATTTCAATCTTCTTTGCTGGATCACTATCAATTTACCATCCTCTAAGCATGTAAGCATTGGTGTTTGCCAAGACTTTCTTAGGCCATTCTCTCTATTCAACTCTTCCTAGTTGCTCTTAACAACTTCCATGGGTTTGATTACCCTCTCTATTTAGATGATTCTGAAATCTATATATTTGGTCTTACATTTAATTTTAAATTGACAGTCTTTGATCCCAAGAGTTTATTGTGCTATTGGTGACTAGTAGAATTGGACTGTAAGAGACAAATAATATGACTGATGTAAACATAAACACAGACCCTTTAGTTTTAGTCAAGAGCTGTGAAACCACAGCAAAAAATTGGAAAATGAGTAGATGACCATGGGAATGGCTGAATAAGTTGTGGTATATGAAGGTAATGGAATATTATTGTTCCATAAAAATGAACAAGATGATTTTAGAAAGATCTGGAAAGATTTACACTAACTGATGCTGAGTGAAATAAGCATACCAGGAACACATTATTCACAATAGCAGTAAGAATGTGTGATGATTAACTCTGAAAGACTTGGTTCTTCTCAATGGTTCAGTGACCCAAAGCAATCCCAACAGACTTTGGTCAGAAAATGCCATCTGCATCCAGAAAAAGAACTGTGGAAATTGAATGTAAATCAACACATGCTATGTTCACTTCTTTTTTTCTGTTTTTTTTCTCCCATGGTTTTTCCCCTTTGTTCTGATTATTTTCTCTCAGCATAATTCATAAAATATGTATTGAATGTGTATCAAAATAAATAATTTTTTTAAAAAGAAAAAGAGATGTGGTAGCAGGAACTACCCATTCAGGGCCAAAAATAAAGGATAATTGATAACCTAGCCTTGAGATCTTGACAGATTCTGACAGGTTGGCTAATATCCACAGTGGCCATACACCAGGGGGTTCTAAGTCTCATTGAGTAGTCTCTATCCATTTTATTATTTTATTAAAGCATTTAATTAAGGTGACAGAATAAACAAAACACATTAAGATCAAATACTATGCTATCACTTGCAGCTTAGATCAAGATACCCTATTCAGCTAGGCTCTATCCTCTCTAAACAGCAGGGAAGGCAAAACCCAGACTTCTACTTTCAGCTCATCTTCCAACCAGGAGCTGAGTAAAAGGATCTTTCACTCATAAACTGAATAGTAACTAGAATTGTATAAATAGGTGCAGAAATTACAGGGCTCCTGTTGTGTCTTCCAAAACTTACTTATTCAGGTTATTGGCTACCAACAGGAGAGGAAGAGGTGCTGACTCTTAAGTTTTCATGTTGCTGTTTCCTAAGAACTGAGTTTTCCCATCCTAGAGTTAAAACACAGTACAGATAAAAATATCTCAGCCTGTGATTATGGAGTACAACCTGGCTATCATAAATCTGTGATCAACAATAAGAGGAATAGTAAGTGTTCTCTGGCACCAAGTGTCTCCTTCCACATTTGACACTGACCTTGTCTCTATATCTTTCGGGAGGCAACCGCTTCCAGTAAAAAATCTCTTAAAAGGAAAACACTCCAACCTGATTGCCATTATTTCCCCCCAATCTCCATGAAAAGGAGCAGGTGCCCTGCAGGGTGTTTTTGCATAATATTTCTATAGCCAGAGAAGTCATATTGATATATCCTGCTACACCAATAAGCTTCATAAAGGAAAGAGGAGCATATAATGCTTCTCTGCCTTCCTTGTGTTTACTATTAAATGAATTATGAAAGAAGGTCCCTAAGCCTTGGGGAGGGGGTTAGTTAATCCACCAATAATTTCAAATTTTCAAATTAATTTTTACATTTAATTCCTTTAGATCTTTACTGTCTATTTTCTAATTTGGTATTTCAGTTTCTACCTTTGTGGTTTTTCTTAGTCTGTCCTCCGTGCTGGAATATACTCCTTCTTTACTTGTACGTCTAAAGATCCTTAGCTTCTTACAAAGCTCCTCTTAGTGCCTACTAGGAAGGTTTCTTGCTACTCTCTCCTCTTCAAAATATATTATATTTACTTATATCTATCAGAGTTGTATTTCCTCAATAGAAAGTAAATTTAAAGTTCTGACACCTAGTATATAGGTTTTTTGCATATGTTAATAAATGTTGAATAAATGGAAACCCTGATGCATTTTAGAAAACAAAGACAAAAAGACTTATAGAGGAAATATTTTCTTAAGCTTACAAAGGAACTATGTAAGCAATTCTGAGGAGAGTGCTGAAAATCTATGCTCCTACTTTCATTATAAATAAAAACAATGGTAGCACAGGACAATATGCTGCAATCAGTTACAGGTGACTCGGGCTATAGTTGTATTTAACGGGAAGCAATCAACATGCATAGCTATATTGAGACTCAATGTGAATAAAGTTTTCCTTAATGGCTCCTGGCCCTTCAGTCTTGCAGATATATAAGATAGAAGCTTCTTTATACCACATCACTCTACCTCTAGAGAGATTTTAATTAATTTCCATGATCTCATCTACATAAGATGCAGGTTGCCTCTAGTAGAAAAAGCTGCTCTGCATAGAACTTTGGGAGGGTTTCACATAAGAAATTGAATCCTGTTTAATGCAATAGAAAAAAAATATTGCTAAGTATAGTACTGCATTAAATTAGCACCATCTGGGTTAATAAATTCTATGTTTACAGAACTTAAAACTGCAGTTTTTAAAAGCCCAAGAAAATCTGTATCTATGGATCTCAATGAGGATAATTAAGATTCTTCTATTTGCCCAGCAGTAATCCTACAAAGTATAGAAGCTGCTTTTAGGTCTGGCACTTTGGGAGGTATGTAAATTTCTATTCCATTCTTTACTATTATGGTGCTTTGCAAATAGCTCAGTTTTGGAAGAAGATATATGTAGATATAGATATAGATATATACACACATATATGTACACACTCTCTACTGTTGAGGAGATTGAGGACTAATGGGTCCTTTGAGTTTGTAGAAGTGCTAAAGAAGGTAAGGTGTTTGTATTAAGTCTAGCACAAATATAGAGAGCCTAGGGAGTGGAGGGAAAATCAAGTTTTCTAAGAAGGGACCAACCTCTGCAGGTTAGAAATAAAGCAAACCAAAACTCTGTGAAGAGGAGGAGGAGAAATGAGAAGAAGAGGAAAAAAGGAGGAAGAGGACCCCAATAATTAATAATCTATTCCATCTCCAAGCTTCTTTGTTACTCTTGAGAATAATGCTATCCTTCTAGTCATTTGAATTTGGGAACTCGTTTTCATTCTTAATAATTTATTCTTTTTCAATCCATATATCTAAGGAGTTACTAAATCTTGCCAATTCAATGTCTACAGCATCTTTTGTATGTGTCCCCGACTCTCTACATCCTGAGCCATCATCCTAGTTCAGACGCTCTTTATCTTTCAACTATACTATTGCACTAACTTTCTAATATAGTCTTCCTAACTCATTTCTTCTCACTTCAGCCTAAATGTTACCCCCTTATTCCATAAATTCTAGTGATTCCCAATTGCTCCTACAATCAATTAGATGCTCCTCTGGCAAATAAAATACCTTTCTATCTTCTTCAACATTACTCCTGTCGAGAAGCTAGATGGTGCAGTGGATAGAGCACTGAGCCCGGAGTCAGGAAGACCTAAGTTCAAATGTGGTCTTGCACATGTACTAGCTGTGTGATTTTGGGTAGTAAATCACTTAAGTGCTCTCTGCCTCAGTTTCCTCAAATGTAAAATAAGTATAATAATAGCACCTACCTCCCAGGATTCTTATTGTAAAGTTAATATCTTCCAGTATTGTTATTGTAAGCATAAAATGAAATAATAAATGTAAAGTTCCCAGGACATAGTAGATGCTTAATAAATGTTTCTTGCCTTTTCTTACTTGTATTCCATGGTATAACCATAGTGAACTACTTACTTTTGCTCACACATAGTATTCCATCTCTGATCACTGTACCTTTGTATTGGCTGTTGCTTATAAGAGGAATGTTCTCCAACATCATTTCTACCTCTTAGAATTCCTTGTTTCCTTTAAGTATCAGCTCTAATTTGACCTTCAATGAGAGGTCGTACCTAGTTTCTCCAGATTCTAGAATTTCCCCTCTAAGGCTGCTTTCCATTTGCTCTTTTTTATTTAGTAAGTTTATTTATTTTTAATATACATGGCTTTATGAATCATGTTGGGAGAGAGAAATCAGAGCAAAAGGAAAAACCATGGGAGGAAAAAAAAACAGAAAAAAGAATTGAACACAGCCTGTGCTGATTTACATTCAATCTTCTTAGTTCTTTTTTTTGGATGCAGATAGCATTTTGTGTTCAAAGTCTATTGGAATTGCTTTGGATTTTGGAACTACTAAGAAGAAAAAAGACTTTCATAGATGATAATGGCACATTCTTGCTGTTATCGTGTACAATGCATTCCTGGTTTTACTTATTTTGCTCTGTATTAGTTCATGCAAATATTTCCAGACCTTTCTATAATGAGCTTGTTCATAATTTTTATAGAACAATAAAACTCCATTACATTCAACTGGTTCAGTCATTTTCCAAGGGATGGGCATCCCACTACTTTTCCAATGCTTTGCTACCACAAAAAAAGATGTTACAAAAATTTTTGACATGTGGGTCCTTTTCCCTCCTTTAGGATTTCCTTGGGATACAGACCCAGTAATGGCCTTGCTGGATCAAAAGGTATGCACAATTTTATAGCCCTTTGAACATAGTTTCAGATTGCTTTCCAGAATGAGTGGTTCATTTCACAACTCCACCAACAATGCATTAGTGTCCCAGTTTTCCCACATCCCTGCCAACATTTATCATTATCTTTTCCTGTCTTATCTTAGTCAATATGAGAGGTATGAGGTGATACCTTAGAGTTATTTTAATTTGCATTTCTCTAATCAATAATGATTTAGATAATTTTTTCATATAACTATAAATAGCTTTAATTTCATCATCTGAAAACTGTTCACATCTTTTGGCCATTTACAATTGGGGAATGACATATTTTACTAAATTTGACACAGTTCTTTATATATTTTAGATATGAAAATCTTTATCAGCAATACTGTCTGTAAAAATTTTTTCCCAGTTTTGTACTTCCCTTTTATTCTTGTTTCTGTTGTTTTTCTTTGTGAATCCATTTATTCTTTATGCATCTATTCCTTTAGATGTTGTCTCCCCCATCAGAATAAAAGCTTCTTGAAAGTAGGGCTTGCTTTTCTTTTTCTTTGTATCTCCAGAGTTTTGAATGGTGCTTAGTACATATTTTTAAAAAATTAGTAAATGCTTATTGATTGATATGTAACCTTATATAAGTCACCAAATTTATCTGAGCCTCAGTTTCTTCACCTATAAAATGAGGAAAACTTTTGTCTTATCTACTCATGGCATTGCTGAGATTGAATGAAGGTAACATGCAAAAACTGCTTTCCACAAATAAGGGTTGTTATGCTACATTATTCTACCACTAGTTTATGTCAATTACTTCTTGACATAGCATAGTCTCATGTCCTACATATGGTAGTCATTAAATAAGTATGTTTTAATTGACCACATGATCCAATTTATAGAGGGGGGAGATTGCGGTCTCAAAATTTTTTAATACTGTGAGAGAGACAATTGTAGTTAGTGGATGACAAAGGAATAGGGAGAAAATCAGTTTAGTGAAACAAATGATTGCATCAACCAACTCTGATAGTATATTCAATGTTCCATTCCTGTAGTTCTTTGTAAAGAAGGGAAGGATATAAATCAAACATGTGTTTAATGCTAGAAGATTCAATTCTCCAAATCATATAGGCATTTACAATTATGACAACACAATATACATTGGTTATAGTTAAGCTTCAAAACTTTCAGATGATAGTAACAAATAAGGTGAAACAATATTCAAATGCAGGCCAATACTGTGCATTTGTTGTTTTTAGTACCTTGTTTTTGTGCATGGATACTTATCTTTGACTCACCCCAAGTTTGGGTACTAAATTCCATCTCTGTGTTAATCTTTCATTTTCCTTGTCACATACTCATGTATCCTGCCACGCTCTGCAGTGTCTCCCCAGTGATTTTTGTGATTCTCAGAGAAAAAAGAAACTGAGGGGAAAATGCTGCCTCTGGGCTTTCCCTTCCTCTCCCCGACCATCCTTTAACCTAGTAAATTGAAAGTTTTGAATTTACTTTGGGTCTGAGAGCCAGTAGGTGAGGGGGTTCCTTACTTTTTGTGTGAAGGAGCTATTTTTTATTTTCTCAAATCCCTGAAATGATGGGGTTGGAGAGCACTGGGAAGATTAGCTGTTTGCAGGAAAGGAATATAGGAATAAAAACTATAACCTTGGAAAGGTAGGTTGAATTTCACAACTGACCAACTGGAAGCCTTTGATTTAGGATTTAACTGCAATAGTTCAAACTAAGATTATAAAAAGAAAAGAATACAATAATTGGAAATAATATGGAACCACAAATGAGAAAGACTGGGTTATAGTCTTTGATCTGCTGCTTCATTGCTTTGTGACCTCCAACAAGCTAGTGGTTAACTTGTCTAGGGCTCAGTTTTAACACTTCCAGAATAGAGAGAATAATTTGTACCATGGCTTGCTACTTCACTGTGTTACTTTGGGGATCAAATGATGTAATCTTGAAAAAATGCTTTGAAAATTGTCAAGTACTTTACAAATGGCAGAGACCTAACTAGTTCAAGACACTGGAGGCTTTTGTTTGCATGGTACTGACCTCCAGATGTACTCTACTTCCTCATAATAATCATCTAGTTCAAAGTTTCTTAAGCACTGTATCTCAACCCCACATAGGGTACCATAACTGAAAGTAAAGGTCTCAAAAAATTTGGCGACAATAAAAGGTATCAAATATTCCACCAATGTTTAATTTTTTATGTAAAAATAAATAAGCACATCCATTTCATTACTTATGCAAGTTGCTTTCATCTTTAGTGAACATATTATATAATAATAAATTATATGTATACTAAAATTATTTTAAAATACATTTCTTTATGATTTATTATTGATAAATCTTTGGTTTATATGCCTATGTATCCAAGGTCATGTAAATATTTCTTGGGCTAAAAGGGGTCACAAGTAGAAAAAGTTTAAGAAGTACTGATCTAGTTCACTCATCCTGCCCTGAGTTGTTGCTCTAACTTCCTTTTTCCATGATGTTTATTTCCTACTGCCACCTCTCTTCTTCTTCCTTATAAAGATTGGAATATTAATAACAAGTGATATTGGGAAACTTGCTGCTTCCTTTCACAGCAAGGTTCATGGAATAGGTTGTCTACTGCAACCCCTTACCCAAATTGAATTTGCTTCAAATTTAAGAATTCCTTATTATACGTCTACAAATGTATGTTGGTGATGTTTTTTGTTGGAAGTGAAAACAAGAAATAATCTCTAGACTTATTCTGAGGGAGCAGGATTACTATATTCAAGAACAACTGTGATAGAGCTGAACTTATGACTATCATATTATAATATAGTTTTATCAGCAAGAAATATGTCCAGCTCCTATTAGCATGGTTTTTTCATTTTCCCAGAAACACAGCACATTATCAGGCTTCAGGGTGTTTTCATGGACAAAGCAATACATACTATTTTGCAGATGAGGAGCTATACAGGAAATAGACCAAGAGTTGCCAACCCTTGATCTATGGGCCACAATGACTATTTAGTGAAGCTGTATTCCAAAATATCTAAACCAAAAACCAATGAAAATATTGAAAAACTGCTGAATGATAAAAATAGAAATCACAATAACCTTTCAATAAAAACTGTGGGGTTTTACTATTTTCATTCAGCTCAATTTAGTAAATACTTATTAAATACCATGTGCCAGGTACTGTGCTAAATGTAGGAGTCACAAAAAGAGAAAAGAAGCCCCTGGTTTCAGGGTGTTTACAGCCTAATTGGCTGGGGAGGTGGAGGGAGGGAGATAATGTGTACAATTATATATAAAGCAAACTACATAATGGATAAATAGGAAATAATTTATAAAGGGAAGGCACTAGAATTAAGAGAAGTTGAAGAAGACTTTCTATAGAAGGTGGGATTTTAGAAAGAACATTCCAGGCATGATCCAGCCAGATACAATATTCTTATGTAGTAAATATCATGGGAAATAACATATTCAATTCAATAAACATTTATTAAGTTCTTTTGTTGAGAACAATAACATAAAGACAAAATATATGAAATGCAAACACAAAATAATTTGTTAATTGCCAAAACAGGAGAAATTCAAAGGACTTTGAATGGAACCATGTTCTGTAAGAGGGGAAGATCAGGAGTGAGAGCATTCCAAAGAGGAGTACAAAAGCAGACATACAGGAGATGGAATGTTACATATTAGAAGTAGTAAGATAAAAAGTTTGTTTGATTGAAACATAACAGAAGGAAGTAAAGGAAAATGTATTTGAAAAGATACTTTGGAGCCAGATAGCAGATGTCTTTTAACGGCCAAGCAGAGGTTTATATTTTATCCAGTAACAAATTGGGAGTCACTGATGTTTCTAGAGCATGGAAATGAAATATTTTCATCATGCCTATTGACATTTAGCATAAATAGTTAGATTCAGGATAAAAGCAATGCATACAAGGTTTTGTTCGGGTAATTTCTCATATGTAGTAAAAAAAAAAGCATTGTAAACATTTAAATCTATTCTTTGAGACATATGAATTGCCAAGATTTTTTTTAAATTAAGTTTAATTTTTCTCAATTATCAGGTAAAAACAATTTTTAACATTCATTTTTAAAAAATTAAAAATTCAAATTCTTTCCCCTTCTCTCCCTCCTTTAGAAGGCAAGAAATTTGCTATAGATACTACTCGTATAGTCATGCAAAATGCCAAAATTGTTTTTGCTTTTCAAAGATTCTGTCTTATAGAGAAGATAGCTTCCCTCTGTTATGTTTCAATCAAACAAGCTTTTTTACTTCTTCCAATATGTAACATTCCATCTCCTGTGTGTCTGATTTTGTACAGGTGTTTCTCATCTTTGGAATGCTCTCACTCCTGATCTTCCTCTTTTATAGAATGTGGTTCCATTAAAAGTCCTTTGGATTTCTCCTATTTTGGCAATTAGCAAATTATTTTGTATTTGCATTTCATATATTTTGTCTTTATGTTATTGTTCTCAATATTGTTCTCACCTTTGTACTGTATTCATCAACCTAACTAGTTTTGATGCCATCAAGAAGACTGTGTTGGAAGTTTCACAGAAAATTTAACTGCTCAAACCAAATAAAGAATTTTATAATATAGTATATCATGGTATGCATTTGTTTGAGTGGGAAAGAATTTCATTCCTTTATTCACAAACATTTATTGAGCACGTATTATATGGGCCATAAAGAAAATACTTTTTACTCTTAAAAATAGCTTTATAATATAATAGGGATATGTTATATAAAAAAGTCCTAAGTAAAATATTAAAAGTTCTGTAACAATGTATAAAATGAAGAATTCATTTCTAAGGGAAATCAGAGATTGCTTTATAGATGAAGTAACAATTCACCTGAACCCTGATGAATGCTTAGGATGAATGCCAGGTAGAGATAGGAAGACACATTTTAGGTGGAAAGAAAAACAATGACATAGTGGTATAAAAGCACAAAACATGTTGGGAGATGGCCAATAATTCAAATAGTTTAAGGAGGATATGGGTGGAGGGTAGTAATGAGTAAAAATGAAGATGGAAAGTGAAACTATAGTAAATTCATAGGGAATATTAAATGTCATAGATATACTAAAGGGGCAAAATACTAAAGGAAAAGCTTGTGGGGTAGAAATTACTCCTCTTTTTAATGTGATCATGGAACTCTGGCTCAATAAATAGGCAAGTGAAAGAATTTTCAGAGCTAAAAGAAATCAATCAGAGGATATCTGTGCCTGTTTTGAAGTTTGTGTGGGTGTAAGGGTGTGTGGGCGGGTGTGCAGTTAGCAAAAATATTCCTCTCATTATGCATTCCCAAGGGTATGATAGGATCTACTTTCTTGGAAGCATGGGGTAATGGCTAAAGATCCATTTTCAGTCAAGTCAAAACTTTGATACAGATTGTCATGCAACAAACATCTCAGTATCTTAGGCACCTCTGTAAGCTGCAGGCCATGTGAATTCATAGAACTAGTTAAAATAAACAAAACAAAATAGGGTACAAGTCACAAATGCTAGCTTTTTGTTATTTAAACCAGATTCCTAAAGCATTACACGAAATCACATCTTCACAAAACTTATGCAAAAATTAGTAATGAACATTAATGTGAAAATCAAAGCCTGAGCAGAGTTCACATTCTGTACAGAAGTTTGTATTTTTATGATAGCAGGCCAAAGGGAAAAAGCGATACCAGGAGGGGTGTGACATGAAAGGGAGAAAGCTGCAGCAAAGATGGTAAAAAGGACAAAACTGCTCCCAGTGGGGAAGAGCAGAGTGATAGCAATAGCCCCATTCTTTTCCCTTGTGAACTGCTAATCTATGAAGATAGAAAAGCCTGCTTATCTGCAGAAGACCTCACTTGCATAAGCATTATCCCATCCTGGAATAGATTGTCTGGTACCTGTCTTGCTTGCCAAGGACATATGTGAATTCTAGCTTGTAGTGCAAGAGCAAATTACAGCAGCTTGGGGGGGGGGGGGTTTTGTTTTTGCCACATTGAAAACCTCCTATATACTTTGAGTCCAGTGCTTTTGGAAAATATAGCAACTCAAGAAGAAAGGTAAAATTGGATTCAGGGCAACACTTTCTACAATTAATAATTTTTTTTCATCACTTGCATCATTTCCATCAAAATATATAGAAAAGGAAAAAGTAAGTTCTACTGTACAATTCATGGCATAGGGGAAACAGCCAATCTCTTCTAATCAAGTGGATATTCCTACCTTCAATAATGAACTTGCTAACCATTTCTATCACATATTAACTAAGTAAAGTTTAAAATGGCTCATTTCCTTAAATGTATCTCCAGTTTAAGTGAGCCCATTTTTGTTATTTGCATAATAAATAAGCCTTATAACTTCAGGCAGCCAATGGGAGGAATATACAATTGAAACGGTGATTTCAAGCACATTCTGAGAACAATATAATTTTTATAAACAGTCAAAATGGCAGGCACCCATGTACTTTCTAAGGTCAGTAAAGGTAATGAATTAAGACTAAATAATACCAGCCTACATTTGTATAGTGCTTTCTTTAAGAACAACTGTAGGAGGTATTATAAATATTAATAACACATTGTGGTGATAATTGATACTCAGAGATTGTGACAATCATAGTGTTAGAAATACATTCTTTTTTTTT